>JBCEWC010006920.1:0-22226 GCA_038996855.1 Solanum aculeatissimum | reverse complement strand
CTTCAGCTTGCCAATGCATTTGGCTTAGGAGAATTTTGGTTGATCTTGACCAGAAGCCCTTTGTTCTTCCATGAAATGTAGGATTCTTAATCATTGCAATTGTGGATTTGTTTTTGAAATATATTTCTTTTGCTTTCTCCACTGCTGCGATTCGAGAAAACACCATCTCATGGACTGCCTGTTGAAGGAAGAACAATGCATTTGTGTCCTTCTTTCTGTTTTCCTTCAGCCGTTGCTCTTCATAAATATCTGCATACCCAGTCTCTATTAAGTCCCAAAGATCTTAAGACTTAAATAAAGTTTTCATATTAATGCTCCAGAACTGGTAGCTTTGTCCTGTGAAAATGGGGATCGCTGGTGGAGATATGTTCAGAGAACTTTCATCGGAAGCCATGGAGAATTTTGCAAACTGAATTTCAAGGTTCATCAAAGGTAATAGTTGTAAAATTCCAAACTCTTTGACATGAGTTTGAAACTTTAATCATGAAAGGAAATGAATCTGTGCAAGATTTCTTGTCTAGAAAAATGGCTATTATTAGTCAAATGAGATCATACGGAGACCAAATAACTGATCAAACCGTCGTTGAAAATTTTGAAGGAGTTTAAATCTTAAGTTTGATCATGTTTTGGCTGAAATTAAGGAGTCCAAAGATTTGTTGAAATTTTCATTCAATGAATTGATGGGTTCTGTACAAGCCCAGGAGGATAAAATAAACATGTCAACGAAAAAGCAAGAAGAAAAAACATTTCAATCTAAGGTGGAGGCACCCAATTCAAGAGATCATGATAAAGAACCAACAGGAAGAGGATGAGGTAGAGGTGAATTTGTTGGAAATAGTCAAGGTCGAGGTCGAGACAGAGGCACTGATACCACAAATGTTGGAGAAAAGATCTTAAGAACAAAATATTAGAAAGGAAAAAAGAAATTAGCAGGGAAGTAAAGTTGAAGGTTGCAGTGATTTCAACAGTTTTTCGTGGGTGTTAGCCCATGGTTCCTAGTGCTTCCCGGGGCTCAGGGCCAGCTTTCTAGAAAAATTATATCGAGGGGTCGTAACGAGCCCAGCAAGAGCCCTACGAGGCCCGATGACATTGGAAATCACGTGGTAGGATTTTATGGGCCAAGAAACAGGAAACAAGCGATTTCAACTGTTTTTTATAGGTGTTATCCCACGATTTCTGGCGCTGCCTGGGGCTCAGGGCTAACTTTCTCAAAATATTATACCGAGGGTCCTTAAAGAGCCCGACAAGAGCTCCAGGTAGCCCAGTGATATTGGAGATCGCCAGGTAGGAATGTATGGGCCAAGGAACAAGAAAGAAGCGATTTTGATAATTTTTCATGGGTGTTATCCCATGGTTCCTAGTGTTGCTCAGTGTTCTGGCCTGACTTCCCTGAAAAGTTATACCCAAGGGTCCGTAACGACCCCGAAAAAATACCCAGTTAGCCCGACGATATTGGAGATCGTCTGGTAGGATTATACGGGACAAGGAACGGGAAATATGTGATTTCGACAGTTTTTCGTGAGTGTTAGCCCACGGTTCCTGGCACTGCCCAGGGCTCAAGGCTAACTTTACAGAAAAATAATATCGAGGGGTTCGTAACAAGCCTGACAATAACCTCAAGTGGCCCAGCGACATTGGAGATCATATAGGAAAAGGAAAAGGAAATAGGCAATTTTGGTAGTTTTTCATGGGTGTTAGCTGTGGGTTCCTGATGCTACTCGAGGAACAGGGCTAAGTTTCTCAAACAATTATATCGAGGGGTTCGTAATGAGCGTGAAAAGAGCCCTAGGTGGACCGACAATGTTGAAGATCACCTTGTAAGATTTAATGGGCCAAGGAACAGGAACAAATAATTTTAGTAGTTGTTTGTGGGTGTTAGCCCACAGTTTCTGGCACTGCTTGAGGCTTGGGGCCAACTTTATCAAAATATTATGCCGAGGGGTCCGTAATGAGCCCCATGTGGCCCGGTGGCATTGGAGATCGTCTGGTAGATTTTATGCGCCTAGGAATATGAAATAGGCGATTTTGGCAATTTTTCCTAGGTGTTAGCCCACAGTTCCTAGTGCTACCCTGGGCTCTGGGCTAACTTTTCTGAAATATTATACTGAGGGGTCCGTAATGAGCTCAGAAAAAGCCCCAGGTGGCCCAGCGACATTGGAGATCGTCTGGTAGGATTTTATGGAACAAAGAATAGGAAACAGGTGATTTCGATAGTTTTTCATGGATGTTAGCCTACGGTTCCTGGCGCTGCCCGGGGCTTGGGGTCAGCTTTCCCAAAATAATATACCGAGGGGTCCATAATGATCCCGACAAGAGTCCCAGGTGGCCCTGTGACATTGGAGATCGGTTGGTAGGATTTTATGGGCCAAGAAACAGGAAATAGGCAATTTTTGTAGTTTTTCGTTGGTGTTAGCCTACTTTTCTTAGCGCTGCCTGGGGATCGGGGCTAACTTTCCAGAAAAATTATACCAAGGGGTTCGTAACAAGACTGGCAAGAACCTCAAGTGGTTCAACGATATTGGAGATCATATATTAGGATTATATAGTACAAGGAAAAGGAAATAGGCAATTTCGGTAGTTTTTCGTGAGTGTTAGCTATGGGTTCCTGACGCTGCATGGGGCACGGGGCTAAGTTTCTTAATAAATTATATCGAGGGATTCGTAACGAGCGCAAAAAGACCCCTGGTTGACTTGAAGGTATTGAAGATCACCTAGTAAGATTTTTATGGGCCAAGGAACAGAAAATAGGCGATTTCGATAGTTATTTTTGTGGGTGTTAGCCCATGGTTTCTGACACTGCCCGGGGATCGGGTCTAACTTTCTTAAAAAATTATAGCGAGGGGTTTGTAATGATCCTGGAAAGATCCCAGGTGGTCAGGCAGGGTTGGAGATCGCTTGGTAGGATTTTATGTGCCAAGAAACTGGAAACAGATAATTTTGATAGTTTTTCGTGGGTGTTAGCCCATGGTTCTTTGCGTTACCCAGGGCTCGGGGCTAACTTTTCAAAAACTTATGCTGAGGGGTATGTAACGAGCATGGCAAGAGCCCCAGGTGGCCCAACAGGGTTAGAGATTGGTTGTAGGATTTTATGAGCCAAGGACTAGAAAATAGGTGATTTTGGTAATTTTTCATGTGTGTTAGCCCACGGTTCCTGACGTTGCCCAGGGATCGGGTCCAACTTTCTCAAAACATTATAGCGAGGGGTCCGTAGTGATCCCAAAAAAAGCCCTAGGTGTCCAGCAGTTGGAGATCACTTAGTAGGATTTTATAGGTGAAAGAACTGAAAATAGGCAATTTTGGTAATTTTTCCAAGGTGTTAGTCCACGGTTCCTGGTGCTGCCCAGAGCTCGAGGCCAACTTTCCTCGAATATTATACCGAGAGGTTCTTAAAGAGCTAGACAAGAGCCCCAGGTGTCCCGCGCGGTGTTGAAGATCGCCTAGTAAAATTTTTTGGGCCAAGGAAACAAACAATTTCAATAATTTTTCATGAATTTTATTCCACGGTTCCTAGCCTCACAACTAACTTTCCCAAAAAATTATACTACGGGGTCTACAACGAGCCCGACAAGAGCCCCAAGTGGCCCGGTGGGGTTAGAGATTGCCTGATAAGATTTTATGGGCCAAAGAATAGGATAAAGGCAATTTTGATAGTTTTTTATGGATGTTAGCCCACGGTTCATGGCGCTGCCGCGGAACTTTCCTGATAAATTGTACTGAGGGTCTATAACGAGCTTGGAAAGAGCCCCAGGTGTCCTATCGAGGTTGGAGATCTCCTGGTAGGATTTTATAGGCCAAGGAATAGGAAACAAGTAATGTTTCGATAGTTTTTCATGGGTTTTAGCCCATGGTTCCTGACGGTGATCGGGGCGTGGATTCAACTTTCTCGAAAAATTATATAAAGGGGTATGTAACAAGACCGACAAGAGTCCCAGGTGGTCCGGTGGTGTTGGAAATCGCCTGGTAGGATTTTATGGGATAAAGAACAGAAAAAGGTGATTTCGATAGTTTTTCGTAGGTGTTATACCATGGTTCCTAGAGCTGCCTGAAGTTCGTGGCCAACTTTCATAAAACATTATACTGAGGGGTCTGTTATGATCCCAACAAGAGGCCCAGGTGGCCCGATATGGTTAGAGATCGCCTGGTAGGATTTTATGGGCCAAGGAACAAGAAATAGGCAATTTCAAAAGGCTTTTGTGGGTGTTAGCCCACGGTTCCTGGCGCTGCCAGGGGCTCAGTGCCAACTTTCTCAAAACATTATACTGAAGGGTCCATAACGAGCCCGACAAGAGCCCCAGGTGGTCCAACAGGGTCAGGTATCTCCCAATAGGATTGTAAGGGCCAAGGAAAAGAAAACAGACAATTTTGGTAGTTTTTCGTGGGTGCTAGCCCATGGTTCCTAACGTTGCCCAGGTATCGGGGAAAACTTTCCCAAAACATTATATCAAAGGGTTCGTAATGAGACCAACAAGAGCCCCTGGTGGCTCGGCAGGGTTGGAGATCACCTGGTAGGATTTTATGAGCTAGGGAACAGGAAATAGGCAATTTCAATATTTTTTTGTGGGTGTTAGCTTACGGTTCCTGTCGATGCCCAGGGCTCGAGGCCAAATTTCTTGAAAAAATATAGCAAAGGGTCCGTAACGAGCCTGAAAAGAGCCCTAAGCGGCCCGACGGGGTTAGACCTGGTAAGATTTTATGGGCTAAGGAACACGAAACAAGAAATTTCAATTCCTTTTTTTGGTATTAGCCCACAATTCCTAGCACTTCCTCGGGCTTGAGGCCAACTTTAACAAAATATTATACCAAGGGGTTTGTAATGAGCTCAACAAGAGCCCCAGGTGACCCAACGAGGTTGGAGATCACCTGGTAGGACTTTATGGGCCAAAGAATAGGAAATAGGTGATTTTGATAATTTTTTATGGGTGTAAGCCCATGGTTCATGGCGTTTCCCGGGCTGGGGGCCAACTTTCCCGAAGGATTATACCTAAAGATCGATAATGTGCCTTACAAGAGTCCCAGGTGTCCCAGCAGGGTTGGAGATCGCCTAATAGTATTTTATGGGCCAAAGAATTGGAAATAGGTTATTTTGGTAGTTATTTTGGGTGTCATCCCACGGTTCCTGGCACTGTCGGTGGCTCGGGGCTAACTTTCCTAAAACGTTATACCGAGGGGTCCAAAATGAGTCTGGTAAGAGCTCTAGGTAGCCCATTGGGGTTAAAGATCGTCTTGTAGGATTTTATAGGCTAATGAACAGGAAACAGGCGATTTCGATAGTTTTTCATGGGTGTTAGCCCATGGTTCCTGGTGCTTCTTAGGGATAAGGGCACTCTTTCTAAAATAATTATACTGAAGGATCCGTAACGATCCCAGAAAGATCCCCAGGTGGCCCAGTGGGGTTGGAGATCGTCTGGTAGCATTTTATGGGCCAAGGAATAAGAAACAAATGATCTCGATAGTTTTTCGTGGATGTTAACCAATGGATCCTAGCGTTGCCCAGGGCTCGATGCCAACTTTCCAAAAAAATTATACTGAGGAGTCTGTAACAAGCTCGAGAAGATCTCAGGTCGCCTAACGGGGTTGGACATTGGCTGGTAAGATGTTATGGGCCAAGGAACAGGAAACAGGCGGTATTGATAATTTTTCATGGGTGTTAGGCCACGATTGCTAGTGCTGCCCGGGACTCGGGGCCAAATTTCCAAAAATATTATACCGAGGGGTCTATAACGAGCCCGTCAAGAGCCTAGGTGTCCTTTAAGGGTTGGAGATCTTCTGGTAGGATTTTATGGGCCAAGGAATGGGAAACAAGTGATTTCGATAGTTTTTCTTGGGTGTTAGCCCACGGTTCCTGGCACTTCCAGGGGCTCAGGGCCAACTTTTCCAAAATATTATACCAATGGATCTGTAACGAGCCCGATAAGAGCCCCAGGTGGTCCGATGGGGTTGGAGATTGCCTGGTAAGATTTTATGGGCCAAGGAACAAGATATAGGCAATTTTGATAGTTTTTCGTGGGTGTTCGCCCACGGTTCCTAGCGCTACCCACGGCTCGGGGCTAACTTTCTCAAAAAATTATATTGAGGGGTCCATAACGAGCCTGATAAGAGCCCCAGGTGAGCTGGCAGATTTGGAAATCACGTGGTAGGATTTTATTGTCCAAGGAACAGGAAACAGACAATTTTAGTAATTTTTCATGGGTGTCAGCTCATGATTTCTAGCGCTGCCTAGGGCTCAGGCCAACTTTCCAAAAGAATTATACCAAGGGATTTGTAATGAGCCCAAAAAGATCCCCAGGTGGCCCGGAAGGGTTTGAGATCGCATGGTAGGAGTTATTGGCAGAGGACAGGAAACAGGCGATTTCAACGGTTTTTTATGGGTGTTAGCCTACGGTTCCTGGCGCTACTTGGGGCTCGAGGCCACCTTTTGTGATAAATTATTTTGAGAGGTCTGTAACAATCCTGGCAAAAACCCCAGGTGCCCCGTAGGGGTTGGAGATTGCATGGTAAGATTTGATTGACCAGGGAACATGAAATAGGCGATTTTGACAGTTTTTCATGGGTGTTAACACACGGTTCCTGGCGCTACCCGTGGCTCGAGTCTAACTTTCCTAAAAGATTATTTCGAGGGGTTTTTAACGATCCCAGCAAGAGCCCCAGGTGGTCTTCCAGGGTTGGAGATCACCTGGTAGGATTTTATGGGCCAAGGAATAGGAAACACGCGATTTCGACAGTTTTTCGTGGGTCTTAGCCCGGGTTCTTGACACTGCCCGGGGCTCAGAGCTAACTATCTCAAACAATTATATCGAGGGGTCTTTAATGAGCTCGGCAAGAGCCCTAGGTGGCCCGGTGGGGTTGGAGATCGCCTTGTAGGATTTTATGGGCTAAGGAATGAGAAACAGATGATTTTGATAGTTTTTCGTAGGTGTTAGCCCACGGTTCCTAACGCTGCCCAGGGCTCGGGGCTAAATTTCCCAAAAAATGATATCGCGGGGTCAATAACGAGCCCATCAAGAGCCACAGGTGGACCTGCTGGGTTGGATATCGCGTAGTAGGATTTTATGGCCAAGGAATAGGAAACAGGTAATTGTAAGAGTTTCTCGTGTGTTAGCCATGCTTCCTGGCGCTGCCCGAGGCTCGGGACACACGTTCCCAAAATATTACACCAACGGGTCTGTAATGAGCTTGAAACGAGCCCTAGGTGGCCCATCAGGGTTGGATATCATCTAGTAAGAATTTATGGGCCAAGGAACAAGAAATAAATGATTTTGGTAGATTTTTGTAGGTATTAGCCCATGGTTCCTGGCGCTGCTGGGGTCTCGGGGCCAAAGTTCCCAAAAACTTATATCGAGGGGTTCTTAATTACCCCGGCAAGAGCCCCAAGTGGCCCGATGGGGTAGACATCTCATGGTAGCATTTTATGGGACAAGGAATAACAAACAGACAATTTTGGTAGTTTTTCATGGGTGTTAGCCTGCGGTTTCTTGGTGCTGCTCGAGTATTGGGGCCAACTTTCCTGAAAAATTATACTGAGGGTCCATAACAAACCCGAACAAAGCCTCAAGTGGCCCAGCAGGGTTTGAGATTGTGTGATAGGATTTTATAGGCCAAAAAATAGGAAACAAGCAATTTTGATAATTTTCGTGGGTGTTAGCCCACAATTCTTGGCGTTGTCGTGGGCTCGGGGCCAAATTTCTTGAAAAATTATACTGAGAGGTTTGTAACAAGCCAAAAAAGAGCCCTAGGTGGCCTGGCGGTATTGGATATCACCTGGTAGGATTTTATAGGCCAGCGAACAGGAAATAAACATTTTTGGTAATTTTTCGTAGGTGTTAGCCTATGGTTCCTGGCGCTGCCCGAGGCTCGGGGCCAACTTTATCAAAACATTATACTGAGGGCTCCTAACAAACCCGGAAAGAGCCCTAGGTCTCCCGGCGGGATGTGAGATCATCTGATAGGATTTTATGGGCCAAGGAATAGGAAACAAATAATTTTAGTAGTTTTTTGTGGGTATAAGCCCACGATTCCTGGCGCTCCCCGAGGCTCGGGGCCATTTTTATATAAAAACTATACTGAGGGGTTCACAACGAGCCCTACAAGAGCCCTAGGTAGCCCGTCGAAGTTGGAGATCGCCTGGTGGGATTTTATGGGCCAATGAATAGGCAATAGGAAATTTTAGTAGTTTTCATATGTGTTAGCCCACGGTTCCTGATGTTACCCGAGATCGGGTGATAATATTCCCGAAATATTATATTGAGGGGTATGTAATGAGCCTAGCAAGAGACCCAAGTGCCCAAACGGGATTGGAGATTGCCTTGTAGGATTTTATGGACCAAGGAACAAGAAACAAATAATTTCAACAGTTTTTCATGAGTGTTAGCCCACGGTTCCTAGAGCTTCCAAGGGCTCGGGGCCAACTTTCCCAAAATATACACCAAGGAGATCTGTAACGAGCCCGAAAATAGCCTCAAGAGGCTTAGAGAGGTTGGAAATCGCATGGTAGGATTTTATGCGCCAAGGAACATGAAATAAATAATTTTAACAGTTTTTCATGGGTGGTAGCCCACGGTTCTTGGCGTTGCCCTGGGCTCGCGACCAACTTTCCCTAGAAATTATATCGAGCGGTATGTAATGATCCCAGCAAGAGCCTCAGGTGGCCTGGCGGGGTTGGAGATCGCCTGGTAGAATTTTATGGGTCAAGGAACAGAAAATATATGATTTTGGTAGTTTTTAATTTAATGGGTGTTAGCGCACGATTCCTGTTTCTACCCGAAGCTCGGGGCCAACCTTTCCAAAAAACAATACCAAGGGATCGGTAACAAGCATGGCAAAAGCCCCAGGTGGCCCGGGGAGGTTTGATATCGCCTGGTAGGATTTTATGGGCCAAGTAACAGGAAACAAATGGTTTCAGTAGTTTTTCATGTGTGTTAGCCCTCGGTTTCTGGTGCTGCCAGGGGATCGGGCCTAATATTCCCCAAAATTATACCGAGAGGTCCATAACGAGCCCTCCAAGAGAATCAGGTGGCCCGGCGGGGTTGGACATATCTAGTATGTCTTTATGGGCCAAGAAAAAGAAAATAGGCAATTTCGATAGTTTTTCATGGGTGTTAGCCCGTGGTTCCTGGAGCTGCAAAGGGCTCGAGGCCAACTTTTCTAAAACATTATATCGAGGGGTCCTTAATAAGCCCGGGATGAGCCTCATGTGGACCAGCGGGGTTGGAGATAGCCTGATAGTATTTTATGTGCTAAGGAAAAGGAAATACGCAATGTTGACAATTGTTTATGGGTGTTTGCCCACGGTTCATGGCGCTGCCTGGGAATCAGGGCCAACTTTCCTAAAAAATTATACCGAGGGTTACGTAATGAGCCCGATAAGATCCCCAGGTTGCCTGTCAGGGTTGGAGATTGCTTGGTAGGATTTTATTAGCCAAGGAACAGGAAACATGTGATTTCAACAATGTTTCATGGATGCCCACGGTTCTTGGTGCTGCCCGGGGCTCGGGGCCAACTTTCTCAAAACATTATATAGAGGGGTCTGTAACGATCTCTACAAGAGCGCAGGTGGTCCAAAAGGGTTGGAGATAGCCTCGTAGTATTTTTAGGGCCAAGGAACTGGAAACAAGCGATTTTGGTAGATTTTCGTGGGTGTTAGCCCACGATTCCTAGTGCTGCTCGAGGCCAAATTTCCTGAGAAATTATACCGAAGGGTCCTTGACAAGCCTGGCAAGAGCCCTAGGTGGCCAACAGGGTTGGAGATCGCTTGGTTTTATGGGCCAAGAAACAATAAACAAATGATTTCAACCATTTTTCATGGGTGTTAGGCCATAGTTCCTGGCGCTGCCCTGGGCCAGCTTTCCCAAAATATTATGTCGAGGGGTCCATAATGAGCCTGGCAAGAGCCCTAGGTGGTACAATGGGGTTGGAGATCGTCTGGTAGGATTTTATGGTCCAAAGAATAGGAAATAGTGGATTTCGGTAGTTTTGTGGGTGTTAGCCCATAATTCTTGGTGCTTCCCGATATTTTGAGCCAACTTTCAAAAATTATTATACTGAGGGGTTCGTAATGAGTCCGGCAAGAGTCCCAGTTAGCCCGCAAGGTGGGAGATCGCCTGGTAGGATTTTATAGGCCAAGAAATAAGAAACATGTGATTTTAGCAGTTTTTCGTAGGAGTTAGCCTATGGTTCCTAGCGTTGCCTGGGGCTCGGGACTAATTTTTTTGAAATATTATATTGAGGGGTCCGTAATGAGCCCGACAAAATCCCCAGGTGGCTCGGCAGGGTTGGAGTTCGACTGGTAGGATTTTATGGGCCAAAGAATAGGAAACATGTGATTTGGGTAGTTTTTCGTGAGTGTTAGCCCGCGATTCCAGGCATTGCTGGGGGTTTGGGGCCAACTTTGCTGAAAAACTATACCAAAGGGTTCGTAACAAGCTGAGAAAGAGCCCAAGTGTCCCATCAAGGCTGGTGATCTCCTGGTAGGATTTAATGGTCCAAGGAACAGGAAATAGTCTATTTCAGTAGTTTTTTGTGGGTGTTAGCCCATGATATCTAGCGTTGCCTGGGGCTCGGGGCCAAATTTCCCAAAATATTAAACCAAGGGGGCCATAACGAGCCCGTTAAGAGCCCCAGGTAGTCCGGCAGCGTTGGAGATTGCCTAGTAGGATTTTATGGGCAAAGAAATAGGAAATAGACAATTTTGGCAATATTTTGTGGGTGTTAGGCCATGGTTCCCGGCACTGCCCGAGGCTTGAAGCAAACTTTTCAAAAAATTATATTGAGGGGTCTGTAAGGAGTCTAGCAAGAGCCCCAAGTGGCCTGACGGGGTTGAAGATCGCCTGGTAGGATTTTATGGGCCAAGGAACAGGAAAGAGACAATTTCAGAAGGTTTTTGTGGGTGTAAGCCCACAATTTCTAGCGCTTTCTTGGGCTCGAGGCCAACTTTCTCGAAATATTATACCGAGGGGTCCATAACAAGCTCGAAAAGAGCCCCAGGTGGTCCAACAGGGTTGGAAATCACTTGGTAGGATTTTAAGGGCCAAGGAAAAGAAAACAGGCAATTTTGGTAGTTTTTTGTGGGTGCTAGCCCATGGTTCCTAGCGTTGTCCAGGGCTCGAGGAAAACTTTCCCAAAACATTATATCAAGGGGTCCGTAATGAGAAAAACAATATCCCCTGGTGGGTCGGCGGTGTTGGATATCACCTGGTAGGATTTTAACGGGCCAGGGAACCAGAAATAGGCAATTTTAGAAACTTTTCGTGGGCATTAGCCAACAGTTCCTGTCGCTGCTCGGGGATTGAGGCGAAATTTTCTGAATAAATATACCAAGGGTTCCATTATGAGCCCAACAAGAGCCCTACGTGGCATGGCAGGTTTGGAACTGGTAGGATTTTATGAGCTAAGGAACATGAAATAGGCAATTTTGGTTGCTTTTTTGGGTGTTAGCCCACGGATCCTAGCGCTTCCTGGGTCTCTGGGCCAACTTTAACAAAACTTTATACTGAGGGATTCGTAACGAGCCCGGCAAGAGCCCCAGGTAACCTGGTAGGGTTGGAGATCGCCTGGTAGGATTTTATGGGCCAAAGAATAGGAAATAGGCAATTTCGATAACCTTTTGTGGGTGTAAGCCCATTGTTCCTGGCGCTGCTCGGGGTGGGGGCCACATTTCCTGAAAGATTATAGCTAGGGGTCCATAACGTTCCCTACAAGAGTCCCACATGTCCCATCAGGGTTGGAGATCGCCTGATAGTATTTAATAGTCCAAAGAATAGGAAACAGGTAATTTTGGTAGTTCTTTTGGGGTGTCAGCCCACAGTTCTTGGCGCTGCCCATGGCTCGGGGCTAACTTTCCCAAATAATTATATCGAGGGGTCCAAAATAAGTCTAGTAAGATCCCTAGGTGGCCCATTATGGTTAGATATCATCTTGTAGAATTTTATGGGCTAATGAATAGGAAACAGGCGATTTTGGTAGTTTTTCATGGGTGTTAGCCCACGGTTCCTGGTGTTGCTTGGGGCAAGGGGCATTATTTCTCAAAAGATTATACTGAGGGGTTCGTAACGAGCCCAGAAAGATCCCAAAGTCACCCGGTGGGGTTGGAGATCGCTTGGTAGCATTTTCTAGGCCAAGAAACAAGAAACAAACAATTTTGATAGATTTTTATAGGTGTTAGCCCATGGATCCTAGCGCTAATCGGGGCTTGATGCCAACTTTCCCAAAATATTATACTGAGGGGTATGTAAAGAGCCCGGGAAGAGCCCAGGTGTCCCGATAAGGTTAGAGATTGCTTGGTAGGATTTTTTAGGACAAGGAATAGAAAACAAACAATTTTGACAGTTTTTCATGGGTGTTAGCCCATGATTGTTGGTGTTGCTCGGGACTAAAGGCCAAATTTCCCAAAATATTATACCGAGAGGTCTATAATGAGACTGTCAATATCCCAGGTGTCCTGGAGATCACGTGGTAGGATTTTATTGTCCAAGGAATAGGAAACAGGCGATTTCAACAACTTTTCATGGGTGTTAGACCACGGTTTCTGGTGCTGCCCGGGGCTCGGGTTCAACTTTCCAAAAGAATTATACCGAGTGGTCTGTAATGAGCCCGAAAAGATCCCTAGGTGGCCCGACAGTGTTTGAGATCGCATGGTAGGAGTTTGTTGGCAGAAGAACTAGAAATAGGCGATTTCAATGGTTTTTCGTAGGTGTTAGCTCATAGTTCTTGGCGCTGCCTGGGGCTCGAGGCCAATATTTATGATAAATTATACCGAGGGGTTTTTAATGCACCTTGTAAGAGCCCTAGGTGACCCATAGGGGTTGGAGATTACTTGGTAAGATTTGATGGGCTAACAAACAGGAAACAGGCAATTTCGATAGTTTTTCATGGGTGTTAGCACACGGTTCCTAGCGTTACCCGGGGCTTGGGTCGAGCTTTCCTAAACGATTATCCCCGAGGGGTTCATAACGAGCCCAACAAGAGCCCCAGGTGGACTTCCAGGGTTGGAGATCACCTGGTAGGATTTTATGGGCCAAGGAATAGGAAACAGGCGATTTCAACAGTTTTTCTTGGGTGTAAGCCCACGATTCCTGACGCTGCCTGGGGCTCAGGGCCAACTATTTCAAAAAATTATACCGAGGGATCCGTAATGAGCTCGGCAAGAGCCCCAAGTAGCCCGATGGTGTTGGAGATTGTCTGGTAGGATTTTATGGGCTACGGAACAGGAAACAAACAATTTT
The DNA here is from genome assembly GCA_038996855.1 of Solanum aculeatissimum. NCBI lineage: Eukaryota > Viridiplantae > Streptophyta > Magnoliopsida > Solanales > Solanaceae > Solanum > Solanum aculeatissimum. The sequence continues at coordinate 9,009 of JBCEWC010006920.1, read as the reverse complement.
GATAGTTTTTCATGGGTGTTAGCCCACGGTTCCTGGCGCTGCCCAGAGCTTGGGGACAACTTTCCCAAAATATTATATCGAGGGGTCAGTAAAGAGCCTATCAAGAGCCCCAGGTGGACCGGTGGGGTTGGAGATCGCCTGGTAGGATTTCATGGGTGTTAACCTGTTGTTCCTGATGTTGCCCGGGGCTCAGGTCAAACTTTCCTGAAAAATTATATCGAGGGATCCATAACGAACCCGAAAAAAGCCTTAGGTGGCCCATCGGGGTTGGATATTCTGTGGTAGGATTTTTTGGGCGAAGAAATAGGAACAAGCGATTTTGATAATGTTTTATGGGTGTTAGCCCATGGTTTCTGGCGCTGCCCCGCTCGGGGCCAAATTTCCTAAAACATTATACTGAGGGATCCGTAATGAGCCCAAAATAGCCCTAGGTTTCCCAACGGTGTTGGATATCGCCTGGTAGGATTTTATAGGCCAAGGCACAGGAAATAGACCTTTTTGGCAAATTGTCTTGGGTGTTAGCCTATGGTTCCTAGAGCTGCTCGGGACTCAGGGCCAACTTTCTCAAAATATTATACCGAGGGGTCCATAACAAGCCCAAAAAGATCCCCAGGTGGCTCGGTGGTGTGTGAGATAGCCTGGTAGGGTTTTATGGCTAAGGAACAAAAAACAAACAATTTTACTAGTTTTTTGTGGGTGTTAGCCCACGATTCCTGGAGCTCCCTGAGGCTCGAGGCCATTATTCTAGAAATATTATATCGAGGGGTCTGTAACGAGCTCTGCAAGAGCCCTAGGTAGCCCGGTGGAGTAGGAGATCACCTGGTAAGATTTTATAGGGCCAAGGAATAGGAAACATGCGATTTCAGTAGTTTTTCGTGCATGTTAGCCCATGGTTCCTGATGTTGCCCAAGATTGGGTGACAATATTCCCAAAATATTATATAGAGGGGTATGTAATGAGCCTTACAAGAGCGCCAAGTGACCTAACAAGATTGGAGATCGCCTTATAGTATTTTATGGACCAAGGAACAAGAAACAAACGATTTCAGTAATTTTTTGTGGGTGTTAACCCATGGTTTTTATATCTTTTCGAGGCTCTGGGCCAACTTTCCCAAAATAATATACCGAGGGGATCTGCAACGAGCCCGAAAAGAGCCCTAAGACGCCCGGAGGGTTTGGAGATCGCATGGTAGAATCTTATGGGCCAAGGAACATAAAGCAAACGATTTCAGCAGTTTTTTGAGGATATTAGCCCACGGTTCCTGGTGTTGCCTAGGGTTCGGTGCCATCTTTACTCGAGGGATCCATAACGATCCCGATAAGAGTCTCATGTTTTTGGTAGGTTTGAGATCTCCAAGTAGGATTTAATCAGCCAAAGAGCAGGAAAAAAGAAATTTCAGTAGTTTTTCGTGGGTGTTAGCCCATGGTTCCTAGCGTTGTCCGAGGTTCGGGGCCAACTTTCAAAAAAATTATACTGAGGAGTCCGTAACGAGCCTAACAAGAGACCCAAGTGGCCCGGCAGGGTTGGAGATTACCTGATAGGATTTTATGGGCCAAGGAATAGGAAATAGGCGATTTTGGCAAATTTTCATGTGTGTTAGCTTACGGTTCCTAGTTCTGCCCGGGGCTCGGGTCCAATTTTCCAGAAATATTATATCAAGTGGTCCAAAATAAGCCCGGTAAGATCCCTAGGTAGCCCGAAGGGAATAGAGATTGCATGGTAGAATTTTACGGGCCAAGGAATAAGAAAAAGACGATTTTCGTAGTTTTTTGTTGGTGTTAACCCACAGTTCCTGGAGCTTACCGGGGCTCGGGTCTGATTTTCTCAAAAATTATACCAAAGGGTCCATAACGAGCTTTGCAATATCCTTAGGTGGCCCAGCAGGGTTGGAGATTGCCTGGTGGGATTTCATGGGCCAAGGAACAGGAAATAGACGATTTTGATAATTTTTCATGGGTGTTAGCCCACGGTTCCTTGCACTGCTCATGGCTCGGGGTCATCTTTCCCAAAATATTATACTGATGGATCCGTTATAAGCTCGGAAATAGCCCAGGTAGCTCGGCGGGGTTGGAAATTGTCTGGTGGGATTTTATGGGCAAAGGAACAAGAAACAGGCAATTTCATTAGTTTTTCATGGGTGTTAGTCCACGAATCCTGGCACTATCCAGGGCTCGAGGCTAACTTTCCCAAAAAAATTATACCATAGCTCTGTAACGAGTTCGTCAAGATTTCCAGGTAGCTCGACAGGGTTGAAAATTGCCTGATAGTATTTTATGGGCCAAGAAAAAGAAAATAGGCGATTTCAATAATATTTTATGGGTGTTAGCCCATGGTTCCTGGCACTACTCGGGACTCGGGCCAACTTTTCCAAAACATTATATCGAGGGATCTGTAACAAGGATGGAAAGAGCCTAGATGGCTCGACGGGGTTGAAAATTGCTTGGTAGTAATTTATTAGCCAAGGAACAGGAAACATGCAATTTAAGTTATTTTTCATGGGTATTAGCCCACGGTTCCTGGCGTTGCTTGTGGCTCGGGGCTAACTGTCCTAAACAATTATACCGAGGGATCCGTAACGAGCCTCGCAAGAGCCGAGGTAGCCCGACGAAGTTGAAGATTGCCATGTAGGATTTTATGGGCCAAAGAACAAGAAACATGCGATTTCAGTAGTTTTTTGTGGGTGTTAGCCCATAGTTCTTGGTGCTGCTCGGGGCTGACTTTCACAAAATATTATATCGAGGGGTATGTAATAAGCTCAGAAAGAGCCCTAGGTGACTCGGTGGGGTTCGAGATCGCCTGGAAGGAATTTATGGGCCAAGGAACAGGAAACAGACAATTTCAATAGTTTTTCGTGGGTCTTAGCCCACAGTTGCTGGCGCTGCTCGGGGCTCGAGGCCAACTTTCCTGAAAAATAATATCGGCGGGTCTGTAATGATCATGGAAAGAGCCCCAAGTGGTCCAAAGGTTGTAGAGATCACCTGGTAGGATTTTATGGGCCAAGAAACAAGAAATAAACAATTTCAATAGTTTTTCGTGGGTGTTAGCCCATGGTTTCTTGCGCTGCCTAGGGCTCGGGGCCAATTTTTCTAAATATTTAATCGAGAGGTCCGTAACGATCCCGGAAAGAGCCCCAGGTGGCCCGACAGGGTTGGATATCACCTGGTAGGTTTTTATGGGCAAAGAACAGGAAATATTTGATTTCAGTAGTTTTTCATGGGTGTTAGCCCACGATTCCTGGTGTTGCCCGGCGCTCAGAGCCAAATTTCCCAAACAATTATACCGAGGGGTCTGTAACGAGCTCGACATGAGCCTCAGGTGGGCCATCCGGATTGAAGATCACCTGGTAGGATTTTATGGGCCAAGAAACAGGAAATAAGCAATTTCAAAAGTTTTTTGTGGGCTTTAGCCCACGGTTCCTGGCACTGCCTGGGGTTCGAGGCTAACTTTCCTAAAACCTTATACCGAGGGGTCCGTAATGAGCTTGGTAAGCGTCCTAGGTGGCTCGATGGGGTTGGAGATCACCTGGTAGGATTTTATGAGCCAAGGAACTGGTAATCCGCAATTTAGATAGTGTTTCATGGATGTTAGCCCACGGTTCCTGGTGCTGCCCAGGGATCGAGGCCAATTTTCCCAAAATATTATACAAAGGAATCTGTAATGAGCCGAAGAAGAGCCCAGGTGCCCCGACGGGATTAGCGATCGCCTGGTAGGATTTTATGGGTCAAGGAATGAGAAATAGGCAATTTTGGTAGTTTTTTGGTGGTTAAGCCCACGGTTCTTGGCGCTGCCTGGGGTTCAGGTCAAACTATCCCAAACAATTATATTGAGGGATTCATAACGAGCCCGAAAAGAGCCTCAGGTGGCCCGATGGAGTTGGACATCTCCTGGTAGTATTTTCTGTGCCAAGGAACAGGAAACAGGCAATTTCAGTAGTTTTTCGTACGTGTTAGCCCACGATTCCTAGCACTACCCGGGGCTCGGGGCAAACTTTTTTGAACAATTATATCGAGGGGTCCATAGCACGTCTGAAAAAAGCCTCAGGTGGCCCGACAGGGTCAAAGATCATTTGGTAGGATTTTGTGATCAAAGAAAAAGGAAATAAGCGATTTCGGTAATTTTTCATGGGTGTTAGCCCATGGTTTCTGGCGCTGCTCGAAGCTCGGGGAAAACTTTTCACAAAAATTATATCGAGGGGTTCATAACGAGCTCGACAAGATCCCTAAGTGTTCTAACTGGGTTGGAGATTGCCTTTTAGGATTTTATGGGCCAAGGAACAGAAAACAGGCAATTTTGATAGTTTTTCGTGGGTGTTAGCCCACGGTTCCTGGAGCTGCCCAGGGCTCGGGGCACTCTTTCTTGAAAAATTATACCAATGGGTCCGTAATGATCCCGAAAAGAGCCTCAGGTAGCCTGACAGTATTGAAGATCGCCTGATAGGATTTTATAGGCCAAAGAATAAGAAAAAAGCGATTTTGGTAATTTTTCGTAGGTGTTAGCCCATAGTTCCTGGTGTTGTCTGGGGCTTAGGGCCATCGTTCTTGAAAATTATAACGAGGGTCCATAATAAGCCCAACAAGAGCCCCAAATGGCCCGGTGGGATTGGAGATCTCCTATTATGATATTATGCTCAGAGGAATAGTAAATAGACAATTTCAACAGTTTTTCGTGGGTGTTAGCCCATGGTACCTAGTGCTGCCCAGGGTTTGGGACCAATATTCTCAAAAATTTATACTGAGTAGTTTGTAATGAGTCCAAAAAGAGATCTAGGTAGCCCAGCGGGGTTACAAATTGCCTGATAGATTTTTTGGGCCAAGGAACAGGAAAGAAACGATTTTGGTAGTTTTTCATGGGTGTTAGCCCACGTTTCCTGGCGCTGCCTGCGGCTCGGGGCTAACTTTCCTGAAAACTTATACTGTAGGATACGTACCGAACCCCCCAGAGCCCTTGGTAACCCGACTGGTTAGAGTTCGCCTGGTAGAATTTTATGAGCTAAGGAATAGGAAACAAGTAATTTCGATAGTATTTCATGGGTGTTTGCCCACGGTTCCTGGCGCTGCCCGGGGTTCGAGGACAAGTTTCTCAAAAAATTATATTGAGGGGTCCGTAACAAGTCCGTAAAGATCCCCAAGTGGCCCGACAAGGTTGGAGATCGCCTGGTAGAATTTGTTGTGCCAAGGAATAGGAAAAAGGCGATTTAGGCAGTTTTTTATGACTATTAACCCACGATTCCTGGCGTTGCCCGGGCCTCGAGGCCAACTTTCCCAAAATATTATACAGAGGGGTCCATAATGACCCTGGCAAGAGCCCCAAGTGGAACGACAGGGGTTGAAGATCACCTAGTAGGATTTTATGGGCTAAGAAAAAGGAAACAGGCGATTTCAACAGTTTTTCATAGTAGTTAGCCAACGTTTCTAGCTCTGTCTGGGCTACCTTTCCCAAAAGATTATACCGTGGGGTCTATAATGAGTCCGGAAAAATCCCCTAGTGGCTCAAACGGGTTGGAGATCGCCTGGTAGGATTTTATGGGCCACGAAACAGAAAAGAAACGATTTTGGTAGTTTTTCGTGGTTGTTAGTCCATGGTTCGTAGCGTTGCCCGAGGATTGAAGCCAATTTTCCCAAAAAATTATATCGAGAGGTCCGTAATGAGAACAAAAAGAGCCCTAGGTGGCATGGTGGGGTTGAAGATCGCCTGGTAGGATTTGTGGGCCAAGGAACAAGAAACAAGCAATTTTGCCTATTTTTCTTAGTTATTAGCCCACGATTCTTGGCTTTTCCCGGGGCTCGGTGCCAACTTTTCCAAAACAATTATATCGAGGGATCCGTAATGGACCCAACAAGATCCCTACATGGTCCAGCAGAGTTAAAGATTGCCTGGTAGGATTTTAAAAGCCAAAGAATAGGAAACAATCAATTTCAATATTTTTCTGCAGATGTTAGCCCCCAGGTGACCCGGCAGGGTTGGATATTGCCTGATAGGATTTCATGGGCCAAGGAACAGAAAACAAGCTATTTCGATAGTTTTTCTTGGGTGTTAGCCCACGGTTCCTTGCACTGCCCGAGGCTCAGGGCTTACTTTCCCAAAAAATTATATAGAGGGGTCTGTAATGAGTGTGGACAGAGCCCCAGGTGGCCTAGCGGGGTTGGAGATCATCTGGTAGGATTTTATAGGTCAAGGAACAGGAAACAAGATATTTTGGCAGTTTTTCATTGGTGTTAGCCCACGGTTCTTGGTGCTGCCCAGGGCTCGGGGCCAACTTTCTAGAAAAATTATATTGAGGGATCCGTAATGAGCCTGTCAAGAGCCTTAGATAGCCCAGCGGGGTTAGAGATAGCCTGGTAGGATTTTATAGGGCAAGGAATAGGAAACAGACGATTTCGGTAGTTTTTCGTGGGTGTTAACCCACGGTTCTTGGTGCTATCCAGGGCTGGGGCGAACTTTCTTGAAACATTATATCGAGAGGTCCGTAATGAGCCCGGAAAGATACCCAAGTTGCTCAAAAGGTTTAGATATGGCCTAGTAGAAGTTTATGGGCCAAGGAATAGGAAATAGGTGATTTCAGTAGTTTTTTGTGAGTGTTAGCCCATGGTTGTTGGTGCTGCCCATGGCTCGTGGTCAACTTTCCCGAAGAAATATACCATGGGGTCCAAAATGAGCCCAGTAAGATCCCCAGGTGGCCTAGTTGGGTTGGAGATCTTCTGATAGGATTTATCGGCCAAGGAATAGGAAACAAGCGATTTTGATAGTTTTTGTGGATAATTCCCACGGTTAGTAGCGTTGCCCGGGGCTTTGGGCCAACTTTCTCAAAATATTAGGTCGAGGGATCTGTAATAAGTCCGTTAAGAGCCTCAGGTACCCCGACGGGATTGGAGATCGCCTGGTAGGATTTTATGGTCCAAGGAATAAAAAACATGTTATTTTGGCAATTTTTCATGGGTGTTAGCCCACAATTCCCAGCGCTGCCTGGGGCTCGGGGCGAACTATCCTAAAAAATTATATCGAGGGATCCGTAATGAGCCCGACAAGAGCCTAGGTGCCATGACGGGGTTGGAGATTGCCTGGTAGGAATTTATGGGTCAAGGAGTAGGAAATAGACAATTTTGATAGTTTTTATGGGTGTTAGCCCATGATTTCTAGTGCTGCCTAGGGCTTGGGGCTAACTTTTCCAAAAACTTATATTGAGGGATCTGTAACAATCTCAAAAAGAGCCTCAGGTGGCTCAATGGGGTTGAAGATTACCTGGTAGGATTTTATGGGCAAAGAATCAGGAAATAAGCAATTTTGGTAGTTTTTCATGGGTATTAGCCCACGGTTCCAGGCGCTGCCTGAGGTTCGGGGCCAGCTTTCCCAAAAAATTATACCAAGGGGTCTGTAATAAGAACGACAAAATCCCCAGGTGGTCTGACAGGTTGAAAATTTCCTGGTAGGATTTTATGGGCCAAGGAACTGGAAATAGGCAATTTTGGCAATTTTTTATGGGTGTTAGCCCAAGGTTCTGGGTACTTCCTGGGGCTCGGGGCCAACTTTCTCAAAACATTATACTGAAGGGTCCATAATGAGCTCATCAAGATCCCCAGGTGTCCCGATAGGGTTCGAGATCGCCTTATATGATTTTATGGGCCAAGGAACATGAAATATGCGATTTCGATAATCTTTCATGGGTGCTAACCCACGGTTCCTGGTGTTGTCCAGGCTCGGGGACAATTTTCCCAAAAACTTATACCGAGGGGGTTCGTAAAGAGTCCTAGGTGGCCCGATGGGATTGGAGATCTTCCGGTAGGATTTTTATGGGCCAAAAATAGGAAATAGGCGATTTCGATAGTTTTCGTGGGTGTTAGCCCACGGTTCCTGGCGCTGCCCAGGGCTCGGAGCCCATTTTCCCAAAACATTATGCTAAGGGGTGCGTAACGAGCCCGACAAGAGCCCTAGGTGACCCGACGGGATTGGAGATCGCTTGGTACGATTTAATGGGCCAAGGAACAGGAAATAAGCGATTTCAATAGTTTTTTGTGGGTGTTAGCCCAACGTTCCTAGCGCTGCCCGGGTCTTATGGCCAACTTTCTCAAAACATTATACCGAGGGGTCCTAACGAGACCGACAAGAGCCTCAGGTGGTCCAGCGGGATTGGAGATCACCTGGTAGGATTTTATGAGGCAAGGAATAAGAAAAAGGCGATTTCGGCAGTGTTTCGTGGGTGTTAGCCCACGGTTTCTGGCGCTGCCCATGACTTGGGGCCAAATTTCTTGAAACATTACATAGAGGGGTCTATATCAAGCCTGACAAGAGTCCTAGGTGGCCCGGTAGGGTTGGAGATTGCCTAGTAGGATTTTATGGGCCAAGGAACATGAAACAGGCGATTTTGGCAATTTTTCGCTGGTGTTAGCCCATGGTTCCTAGCACTGCCCGAGGCTCGAGGCCAACTTTCCCAAAAAATTGTCACTGAGGGGTCTGTAACGAGCTCGGGAAGAGCCCCAGGTGACCCAATGAGGTTGGAAATCACCTGATAGGATTTTATCGCCCAAGGAACAGGAAATAGGTGATTTCGGTAGTTTTTCGGGAGTGTTTTCCCACTATTTCTGGCGCTGTCCGAGGCTCGGGGCCAACTTTCTTACAAAATTGTACTGAGGGGCCCTTAACGAGCCCGTCAAGAACCCCAGGTGGCCTAGAGGGGTTGGGGATCGTTTGGTAGGATTTTATGGGGCAAGGAACAAAAAATAGGTGATTTCGACAGTTTTTCGTGGGTTAAGGCTCGGGTCCAACTTTCCTGAAAAATTATACTGAGGGGACCATAACGAGCCCCCTATGGCCCGGTGGGGTTGGAGATCACCTGGTAGGATTTTATGGGCAAAGGAATAGGAAACAGGGGATTTCAACAGTTTTTCATGGGTGTTATTCATTAAAGTAAAAGTTTCATTTTATGAAAGAACAAATTCATAAATAGCAAAGAAAAATAACTTAAATATGTTCTTGTCTAATTACTCGTCATAGGTATAATTTTATTTGTTGGGC
>JBCEWC010006919.1:0-22226 GCA_038996855.1 Solanum aculeatissimum | reverse complement strand
TTTCTAAAGTTTGTACAAACATTCTTCCAAAGATGCCATATGCATGCATAATGTGGAACATTTGGAAAAACAACACCAACACTGTTCAAGATACTCTCATTTCTATCAGACACAAAACACATTTTTACACGCTCGCCAAATGCGTTTTTGAATTGTTGAAAGAACCATGTCCAAGAGCAATCATTCTCAGTGTCAACAACTCCATAAGCCAATGGGAAAATGCAACTTATTTAAGCAGATCAATTAAAAATGTATACACATATTTTATGTTAAGAACAAAAGTAATCAATACAAAATAAACTACCTGCACCATCTAGTGTGCTCGCCGATACAAATATTCCTTTGTAAGCTCCACCAAGGTGTGCACCATCAACCACAATAACTGGTCAACCACAATAACTGGTCTGCAGTATTCAAACCCCCTATTAAATGACCTCAATGCTATAAACAGATACATGAATTCATTACAGTTTGACTTATGAATCTTTATATATGAGTTTGGATAGACTTTATTTAACATATATATGTATCTAGGTATTTCTCTGTATCCCTCGGTAGGTTTACCCCTTATCGTCTCTAGTACACGCTCCTTAGCACGCCATGCTTGTTGGTAAGTAAGTTGAATCTCATATACTGATCTAACATCCTCAATTATATCATTTGGAGTATGAATTCTCTTATAATTCACCAGTTTAGGAGCTGTTATATCACTAACAAACCCAACTGTAGCTTGCAACCTGTCTACCATCCTATCATGCAATGGACATGTGTGTTTTTTATTGAAGTACCTAACTTTGAACACCTCTGAATTTTTTCGGCAAGATGCCTTCATGGTCCAATTACAGCCATCCAACAAGCAGACCAATACATAGCTTCATATTTTAGATAGCAGACAATTCAATTAGATTCATCAATAAACATCAACACAAGATACATTAATTTAAGTGAATCACAAAGCATGATTCACATATTATTCAACTAATTTTATAACACACGATACATTACTTACAAATAGTTGTACAAATACACTACACGATACAAACAACTTCAACAAATTCAGAACAGATCCACAGATTATTAAAATAACATTATAATACAAGATTCATTACTTACAAGAATCTATACAAATACAATACACGATACAAAAAGCTTCAAGCTTTACAGATCAGTCAAAACACTTAGATTCATCATTCCACAATAACAAATCAAAATAGATTTCAATTAATCTCAAAGAAAGATTCATTAATTTATACTGATTCAATCAATTATACGATTCATTCATAATTAAAACGATTTATACAAATACAATGCATAATACATACCTTTTCGAATCAGATCTCTTTACTTTGAAGTTGAAATTATTTTCTATTCTATATTTTGTCATCACGGCAACCAGCGTTGACTTGTTCTTATACAATTGTTTCTCCTTCACGTCAGTATTCTGTGTATCAGTTATGCAATTTGTTATTTTCTGGAATATAAGCGGAGTGCTCAACATTTGATTCAACCACGGCAAGCGCATGCGTATCATGGAAACTCCCCTCAACACACACAATTTCGCCGTATTCTGAATCAAAGTTATGAATCGCTCCATTATTATTTGCAATTACATCTACGATCAACAGATATTTTGAAATTCCGCCGTCATTCCTCTTTATCTCAAAATATACTCTCACGCCCATGTCGTTTCTGATCAGAATAGGTGACAAACTACCTTCAACAAGATATCTAATTTCAATGTCGTTTGATCCATTGTGGATCCCCAATTCAGCTGCAATTGTTGATTTCAAATTCAAAAACAAAATTGTTTCCCCAACCACCACTCCATCACTTTTGTATCTTGTATAAACTATGTTGTTTTCCCAAATGCCACCATGTCTCAATAAAATAGCCATATTCGTCATTTTGTGGTCTCTCAACTGTTGTAGATGAAGCTCTGCAACTTTTTTTAAAATTTTGAAACGGAATGGGTCGATCGACTGTTGTGGATGAAGCCCTGCAACTTTTTTTAAAAATTTGAAACGGATTAGGTCGATTTTGTAGGGATTGAGTTTGATTGGAATTTATTCAGCTTAAATTTAGGAATCAAAATCAGTTTTCGTTTTTATTTCAACTGATTTGTATGAATCAGCGTGTATGAATTATGTTTTAGAAGTGAATCCCGAGAAGCGTCATTTTAAGAAATTTTTGTAATTTTGAAAAGGGTCGGGATAAACTGAGATTATTGTCCCAAATTATGGAATTTGTAAAATTTTTACTTTTTTTAAATGAAATATGTCCAGTTGGGCTTTTTATTTCTGAAGAATGCACTAAAAGAACATAAATAATGTTTTTGGCCCGGCCCACCAACCCATTCCTATTCCAATTTTTACGAAAGAACAAAACCCTTCTAGCACTTTCCTAATGTCTTCAAACCTAGACACAATTCTATCCTGTGGCTTAACAGCTTGTTTGGATGGTGGTTTGTCATGATTTCATAATGTATGATATCATATGGCATGGTATTGTACAGTACTGTACTGTCCAATGTTTGGATACACTGTATGAGTTGCTACTATTTAATGATAATTTATTATTTGATTTGATTGTATGATACTGTATCGTAACTTGAAAATTTATAAAAATGTCCTTAATTATTATAAATATTAAATTTATCAATATTTTTTAAATAATTTTTTTTTAAAAAATTAATACATAGAATCAAGTAGGGAAACATACAAGCTAATATATTTTCAATCCAAAAAAATAACACAAGAAAATAAAAAAAGTAAGAACTTTAAAAAAAATGAACCTAAAAAAATAGACTAAAACGTGAAAGAAAAGACGGGAGTCGGAAAAGAAGTATCAAAAGTTGATACGGAGGAAAATAAGTAATATAAAAGTAGTACATATATTAAAGTAAAGTTTAATAAATAATAAAGGATAAATTAGAATTATTTAAATTTAAATAAAGGTATAATTGGAAAAAAAATAAGAGAACCATGGGATACCACCAAATTGGTGGTTTCAAAATGTGAGGGTTTTCATGGTTACAAAACCATGAAACAAAATCACACCATACCATATAATTAATGAAACAATAAAAACAAACGTGATTCTATTGCTAACCATACCATACCATACCACCAAAAACTACCATCCAAACAAGTTGTAAGTGTTTGATGACTGCATCCCTCCATCTCCTTCTCGGACTATCGACCAGATGCACTTCTCGGTGTTCCAGGTAAGCTCTTGTGATGTTATTCGAGTACTTCATTCCTCCTTCGCTGACCCGCTCTCATTTGCTCCTTGTTCCCGTGAAGATGTCTGTTGTGATGAAGTTCCTTGTGATATTTGTTTTTGTGTGCTCTTGAGGAGACGTGAGGTAAGCTATCTCCTCTGTTCTTCTTTCCAAACTTTGTATTCCACGCTTTCCTCTGAATCATGTATCTACTACATGCACAGGAGAAAGCCCTTTATTTTTTGAGTACCAAAGCCACAATCCATGTTACAGATCCCTTTCGCTGGAAGCGCTTTTTGTAACATAATTTCTGAACAATAGGAGTACAACACTCGTTTAGGACTAGTTCCTTTATGTGAGTACCATACCAATAGATTTTTAAAGTTATCTTGTAGCTGCTTGTGTTAGTCTCCATGACAAATGATCCTCTTGGTTCTTATTCTGAAATTGTAAATCTGTGCTTTGTCTATGTTTACAATCCTTCTGCATACACTAGGTAGTTGGTTGAATGTGTAGCACTGTATGTCATTTTCATGTTCCATAATACTGTTTGCTAATTCATCCGTCAATTGGTTGCCCTCACGAAAAATGTGTTTGGTACCTATGCCACTTATCGCAATGATCCTCTGTATCTCCTCTAGTTGCTCTATGATATGCCATGGGACTCTCCGGTCCTTCCTGATCATTTTAAGGACCCCTAAAGAGTTTGTCTCCATAACACAGTTTAGAAGGTTATTCCTTTTGCAGAATCTAATGGCCATTAGAATGGCAGTAACCTCTGCCTCAATGTTTTGTTTCATTCCTATCCTCTTGGCTTCATCATATACTAGGTCCCTATGTGTATTCCTAATGCAAAAAGAAGAGGAACTTGGACCTGGATTCCCTCGACAAGCCCCATCAGTATTACACTTCAACATCCCCTCCCCCGGGCAGCACCACCTCACAGGGTAGAAAAATAGCTTAGGTTTATAGTGATGTAGCATAGTAACCATATACCCCTAGTTTCTGGGAATTTGTAACCCTGGAAACCTCTGCATGCTGAATTGATGAATTTTTTGCTGACATTGGTGAATTAATCCATCAATTGTCACCATTCTCCTATATCTAATAACATTTCTCCTCTTCCAAAGTTCCCACATGAGTACCACAGGAACAACTTTGTATATGACCTGTAGCCTAGCAGAACCTTGACATCTCCACCATTTCAATATGAGCTGTTGTAGATGTACATCCTCCATTTGCAAACCTGCACAAGAAACACAATGTTTCCATAGTTGTTGGGCTATGAAAGCTGTTAGAAATAAATGGGACATGGTTTCTTGCTTGTGCCTCTCACAGCAGTAACATCTAGAGGCAAGGTTTATTTTCATCCTTTTCAAATTATCTTCTGTGGCTACCCTTCTCATCCAAACCCTCCATTGGAAGAAGCAAATCTTAAAAGGTAGCCCTTTTAACCATATGTTGTTCAACCAATTCATCTTTTTTTTTCTTTCTTAAGTACATGAAGGCAGATCTGGTGGAGAATGTTCTACCAGGATTAGCCATCCACTATGCTTTGTCCTCTTGCTCCCTAAATACAGGAGGATTAATTGCTTGAACAATATGTTCAACCAGGTCCTCTGATAGGGCCTCTTTAAGTTTTTCAATCCTCCATTCCCCATTGCATATAAATTCCCTAACTTCCACCTCTTCCTCCACAGTGATGAGTCATGAAAATGCGACTCCGATAACGCTTTTAACTTAAAATTTTTGCGAATTCTCAAAATTTATAGGTTTAATGTTTCGTTTAGTGGTGTTTTTCAGGAATACGGATGAGGCATGAATTCAAATGAAAAAGGAGCTTGTAATGAAGAAATTGGAACTTCTAGGCCTACACGGGTCGTGTGAGCCTACACGGTTCGTGTAGGGGGTTCCGTCCAGATGACGTTGAGTATTACAGGCCGAAGGCAAATATAAAAGGACCATGTGAGGCTTCACGGAAGGCCTCACGGCTCGTGAACGCCCTCACAGACCGTGGGATCGATCGTGGCCCTGCACTTGAACTCGGCCTGGAATTGTGCTGAGAGTTGGAGCTGAATTTAATGAAGGCACAACCAACGGAGAGGGTCACAGACCGTGAAGCAGTACATGGGCCGTGCACCTTGCTGTATGGTTGACGTACGTGAACAGTGGCCGTCGAAGTGGTGAATGAAAATATTAAGTGCAACTTTAAGGCATAATACACGGTCCGTGAGCCATCAGACGGACCGTGAACTGCACCGTGGGCCAACACTTGCAGGATGAAGAATTTCAGAAAGCAACGAAGGATCCAAGACAAGCTTACATGGACCGTGGTAAAGCACACAGACCGTGAAGTCGACCGTGTCAGTGACGTGGGGGACCATGGAGAATATGGAGGACAACACAAAGTGAAGCCACACGAGACCCACCACGGGCCGTGTGAGGCCTCACGAACCGTTTGCTTGACCGTGAAGAGAGGCAGTAGCTGTAATTGGAATCGCACAGGAATTGTTGCCAAGTGAGGTCTCACGGACCGTGAGATGGCTCGTGAAGTGCCACACGATCCGTGTAGTTGTCGTTGACCATACTGAAAGCTGGATTTCCTATTTCAATTCGTATTAGGTTTTAGTTAATATATATATGTATTTTTAGGTCATTTTTTATTATTGAAAACTGTTGGAGGCTAATTTTATCAAGGGAACGACACTTTTGAAGAACTCTTATCTAATTTGTGATTTTTCTTCTGCTCGTTTGTGGTTGTAATCCATAAATTGGTTGCGTATTCACTTGTAAGTTCTAATTATGTTCTTTTCATCTTGTTATAATTTGATTTCTTCAATCATGCTAGACTAAACCCATAACTAGGGTTGTGGGAACCATGATAACTAATTAAGATAGGAAAATTTAGGGCGAAACTCGAGGGTGATCTTCATATACATCATAGGAATTCTTCAATATAATTTAAATCTTAATGAGTCGACGCATTAGGGTAGGTCTGTATTCATTGCATGCCCGAGAGGGATGTAGTGATTAGGAAAAGAATTCTATGACAGAATTCGGGGTTGTTAACCTAGTCTAAGTGCTCGAGACCGGAAGGTGAGAGCATCCTGGGGTCTAAAGCAAGGGGCAAAAAGGGTAAACGTTCTGAGACTGGAAAGTGATGAACGAAATGCACCTAAGAGGGACTGGGAGGTGAATTAGATGTTAATTGTTTGCTTACTCTGTGTATGTGATCACAATCATAGTAGCCTTAAGTTTGAATATCAAAACTGGTCTCATGGGAACCGCAATCCTAGTATAGAAATCAATTTTGCACTCCACTAGTCATTTTTAGGTAGTTATCAGTAGAATACTCCTACAATCTAGTCTTCGTATCACATAAACCCCCATTTACATTATGCATTTTTATTTCAAAAATAGTTATTACACTTGGAACTAAGCGTTGGTAGCTTTATTCTCATGCATTCCCTGTGGGATCGATCCCAACTTTTGTTGGGTTCAAATATTTGATCAACAACCGCTTTACACTTCACTTGAAGTGTGAATTTGGGCGTATCACACAACCTTTTCATCTATGAAATACAAAGCTCCCAGTTTTGTCCAGTTATCAAACCAGAAACTAGAGGATGCTGTCTTAAACTGCCACCATATCTCATGTTCCACCTCATCTCTAATAGAGATTAGTTTTCTCCACATCATTGAGCTTGTGATCCCTTTGGTGATGCAGGGGTGATCTTTTTTGCAGTACTTATTCCACATATAGTTTCCCCACATTGATGATGTAGTTGTTCTGAAATTCCACCATAACTTTGAATTTAAAGCTTTAGCTACATCATGGAGTGACCTAAAATCCATTCCACCTTCAGTTTGAGGATAGCACAAATCCTCCCATCTAACCTAGTGCTTACCCCTAATACCTTCCTACCTTACTCCAGAAGAAGGAAGCAAAAATCTTGTGTATTTGGCTGATCACCTTTTTAAGAGGGCATATAGCAAAAAGTAGATATATAGGCATGGACTGCAACACATGATTAATTAAAATGTACTTTCCCCCATAAGAGAGAAACTTGTTCTGTCAATACCTAGTTCTCTTGGAAATCTTTTTCACCATCATCTCAAAATAAGTAGCATTAATTCTACCATAGAAAACTGGGCACCCTAGATTCACAAAAGGGAAGTTGCCCATTCTAATCCCTGAGATCTTCTTTATCCTGATAGCTACTGCCAAAGGGGTCCTCTCATGCACATAAAAGAAGCTTTTATTCCTATTAATTAGCTGACCAGATGCTCTTTCATAGTCACCCAAAACCTTCATGATCTTGATGATAGAGGATTTATCCCCTGACCCAAATAAAATAATATCATTTGCATAAGATAGATGATTTATTTGGGGGCTCCATTTTGGATCCCATATCCCTTGTAATTCTTGTCCTTAAATAGGTTATTAATCCCTCTAAACATTACCTCAGCAATAATGATGAACAGAAAAGGGGATAAAGGGTCCCCTTGCTTGACATCTCTAGATGATCTGAAGAAGCCAAAAGATTGACCATTCACCAACACTGAATACCAGTTGTTACTAAGAAGTCTCCATATCATATCAATAAGAACTTCTGAAAACCCAAACTTTCTTAGCACCTTAGTGAGAAAAATCCAAGAGACCCTGTCATAAGCTTTGACCATGTCTAGCTTGACCATCACATTATGATTTTTATTCTTCAGACTGATGTCTCTTATAAAGTTTTTGTGCCAACAAAACATTTTCAGAGATGCTCCTTCCCTTGATGAATCCAGAATGATTAGGGGAGATTATGCTTGGAAAAATTACTGATATTCTGGATAATAGCACCCTGGATATTACTTTATTAATAGTATTACTCAAACTGATAGGTCTAAGGTTAGTCAAGTGTTTTACCACTTCTTTCTTTGGTATCAACACTAGGTTGGTATGAGTAATATATCTAGGTAGCTCCCAGCCACAAAAGAAGGCTTTAACCATGTTTGTAACATCATCTCCAATAAATGTCCCAACAACATTGATAGAAATGCCATACAAAACCATCAGGCCCCCCTGTGCTATCCCATTTAGATAAAAAAAATAGCTTGTTTCACCTCTTCTTTGGTAGGAATATTAATCATCTCCTCATTCTGGTCCTCTGCAACTAGTTTAGGAATGACATTCAAAAGAAGGCAGTCTCCTTACCTTCCATCTTCCTTGAACTGATCAGCAAAATCAGACACTGCTTTCTCACCAATATTCTTAGAAGAATTTATAATATCTCCTTGAGTTGTGTAAATCTCAGAAATATTCAATTTCTTCCTTCTTCCTGTAACATAAGAATGAAGAACTTGATATTCCTGTCACCATCAGTGAACCACTTCATTCCAGCTTTTTGCTTCCAGAGCTCCTCCTCATAATGGTAGAAAGTTTTCAGCTGAGCATTCACTCTATGCAATTCCTCCCTATTCTGTGTTGTGGCATTGATCTCCAATTGTATTTCCTTAACCTTCACCTCCTCCTCAAGATCTGCTACCTGGTGAAAGATGTTCCCAAAAATAGTTTTGCTCCATTTTATGAGAGCCAGTTTTACCCTTTTTAGCTTAGCTTTATAAATCACAAATGGATCCCCAGCAAAATTCACAGACCAATTCTCTTTGACCAATTCCATAAAACTATGGTGTTTGGTACAGAAATTAAGAAATTTAAATGGCTTCTTGACGGGGTCTTCTCTAGAGTTGCATATGACATGCAATGGAGCATGATCAGATCACTACCTAATCAAGTGATGAATGATACTTGATGGAAGAACATCCAAGAACTCTTGGTTCACCAAAACTCCATCTAACCTCTTTAAAGTATTTTCTTCCTCAATTCTCCCATTCCACCAAATATGGCTACTGCCCATAAATTTCAGTTCTAGTAGAGCACAATTTGATATGCAGTTGGCAAAATCAACAGATTCAGCATTAGTGAAAGTTATACCACCCTGTTTCTCTTCTTCTGATAAAATAACATTAAAATCACCATCAACTATCCATGGGATATGTGTGTGAGCAACAGTATCCTCTAGTTCATCCCACAGTTCAAGCCTTTCCATTGCATTACACCTAGCATACACAATTGTTATCATGAATTCCACCTGATTATGCTTGAAGGTATAAGTAATTTGTTGTCCAGTGTCTACCACATGGGTAGATTCCCAATCTTCATTCCAAAAAACTCAAATCTTAGCAAAGCAATTACAATGAGAATTTTGGAACCCTAACTTTCTTTTATACTGATCCAACTCTGAGTCCCCTTTAAAAGGTTCCATCAGAGTTATAAATGAGTATTGATGTCTATTATAAAGATCTATAAGTCCGCCAAAGGCTTTTTGATTCCTGTCAGATCTTATATTCCAAAACAATAATTTCTCAATCATTGAGTATTGCTATCAGACTTCTCTTGACTACTCCTTGTTTTTACCTGAAGAGGTAGTATGCTTCTGTTTTTTCTAGCCCCACTCTTCTGGCCTTCTATTTGCCTAGGAGATAAATCCTCATCCTTGGCTGTATCAGCAATGTTAGCATCATAATTCTCCTCTTCTTCATTGTTTTTCATTTGATTTGCATCAACCTCCCTTTTGTCCTATAAATCTAGTGGCTTCTATTTTTCACCCACCAAATTTTTTGACATATTGACTTCACTACCATTAATCTGAATAATATTAATAGAACTGTGACTAGCGTCATCATATACAACTTTCTCCTGTTTCTGAGGGTTGTTATCTTCTTTGTCATCTTCTTGTTGCATCTTACCTTTGTTGTCCTCTTCTATATGCTTCTCCTTGCCTATCCCATCATTGGTCTCCTTTTGCACTGATCCTTCCTATACATTGGTTGACACCTTATCCACTTGCCGTGATTGATTATTCTGTTTTCCATTTTGGTTTAAATTTTGCATCACCCATTCTTTAGTGTTGTTTACCTGTGCATTCACTTGTTGCTCCTGCTTCTCACCTTTGTGTCCTGTTTTCTTGCCCTCCTCCAACACTGTAAATTGATTGTTGATAGCAACTGTTGCTTTATTTTGTTGCGGTGGTCTTCAGTTTCATATTTGCTTTCTCTTCCCATTATCATTGTTCCAATCCTTCCCCTTTTTTGTCCCTTTCCTACTTGAATTTTATCAACCCCCTCCTTGTGCCCTGTTTCCACCCCTATGTCCTTGTTATTTTCAGTGTCACCCTTCTCCTCATCACCATCCTTCTTATAAAATAGTTTAGGATGTAACACATAACATTGCTCTTCATCATGACCTTGAAGCATGCAAGTTTTGTAATATTTAGGGACATAATCATATTGTATTTTCACCCATTTTTCACAAATCTCCCCAGATTTCTTTCGTAAGCCCACATTAATCCTCTTAGGAAAATCCCTAAGGAGATCTGCTTTCACTTTGACTCTTGTGCAACTGGGCCTAGTCTGATTCCTTGTAGCCATATTAACCTGCAATGGCTTTCCTACTGCATCAACAAGAGAAAAGACTGCTTCTTTACCAAAAATGTTGGGAGGTAAAGCTGGAAAAGAGATTCACGCTATTGCAGTAGTGGTCTCTTCTTCAGAATCAAAAAGTGGATCCCACTTGAGGGTTCTCATCGTATATATCCAGGTTTTGAAAGTAGATTGACATAATCCTCCAAGTTGGACGCCCTAATCAAGACATGCCTATTACTAAGAACACCAATATTACAATCACCTTTTAGCTCACATTGTTTAAGAATCAGCTTTCACAACTCCTGAATATCATGTCACCCATACGAAAACTTTCCAATCACAACATATTGCAAATTTTCCTTGACGATCATCTGTTCAACCTCCTCTTCCTCCCATATCACCTTCGGCTCTCCATGTAAATACACAATAGGTTTAAGGGCGATGGACTTTGTAGTCGATTCATGTGGCCTTACCATATCAACATAACTTGGTCTAGGTCTACACTCAGCATTCCTCACAGTTGGATCAGCCCAGTAGAAGGCTGACCGGTGGATTTGGTAGCCATAGCCACCAAGGGTTAGGGTTTCAAAGTTCGCAGCGTTCACAAAATGTGTTAAGAATATCACTGTTCATGATATGTTTTAATAGGAATATGGGATTCTAAACAAATTCTGAGGGTCTATTTGAAGTTTTGGTTATTAGACAAATGATTTAGTTGGTGGTTAATGGCCAAACCATAATTTGGTAAGTAAAAAGGTTTAACACATATATTAAGTAATATTATTGATAGTTTTAAAAGAGAAGCAGTTGAACACGAACACGAACACCTAAGGCACTGAAGTAAAATCCTTGACAACCCCATTTAGGAGTGTAAAATAGGTGATTGAGTTGAAATTAGAGATATTAAAATAGGTTGAATAGAAATTGGATTGGTCATGACCCGCCTAAATTTATTTTGAGCTTAGATGGACTAAAAATTGGGTTGGTTTATGACCTGTTCAATTTGGTCCGCTTAATCTCAATAATTTTAACATATTGTTATCTACCTTTTATAACCATAATTTGAATTTCAACTCAAGAAAATAGAAAAAATAAGTTACAAATGGATAGATAAATCCTAGAAGAAATAAAATAGATAGTAATTCATACTATCTATTTTTTAAAATATTGATCAAGACTTGAATGGGTTGACGACATTGACCCAATTCAAATTATGTTGAATCCAATCCATCAAATTATGGACAAATGAGATGAATTATCTATATTTTTGCACTTATTTTGAGAGCTGTAACCTAGATTAGATGCTTTGGGTGGATTATTGCTATTGCAACATTTATATTAATGTGAGGGTGAGTTGAGATTGGGCAGTGATCACATCACCTGGTATTGCTGTTGATTAGGATTAGGTATCAATTAGTATATTAGTCAAGTAATATACAATTATTTTGTAATGATTGCTAATCATTGTGCAATAATGATGGTGGGGTGAAGGTTATTAGTGTCTACACTGTTATAGGTGAAGTACCGCTCGTGATTGGGATCAAAATTCGAAAGTTTAAAATAATATTCTTTTTGTCCAATCATAGTTGTCCATTATTGACACATAAGGATTAAGAAGTCGTAGATAATATGAATAATTTTATCAAATCACTCTTATTAAATATAAGTGATCTAAACATTGAAAACTGAATATTATTTAAATAAAAAGAATAAAATAGACACAAAAAGATAAATTATTCATTGATTTTATCAACCGAATAAATATTGTTGAACATCCCAAAATAGTATAGTGAACAAGTAAATATGTATGGAGGGAGTATCTTTTTGCAATTGCAATTTTGATATATTTTATTTTAGACTTGGAATTCTTAGATTAAAATCTTATTTTGGAAATCATATAATGATCTGTGTTAGTTAAAATTTAAGGTGCAAGTTTATTTTAGTATGGCTGATTATAATTAAATTTGAATGTGAGGGGTTTGAGTAATTTTTTAACCTGATTTTTGAGCTAAAACTAATGTGAGCCATATGAGTGTCATTGAATTTACTCATTTACATTCTTAGGAAGATTAGATATTTGATCAAATTCTGATTATTCAAAAGTATCATAAAAGGGGAAATTTGTAAATTGACACTTGGACTTGGGTTTGAGCCAAGTAGAGATTGTTTACTTATTTGAAGTGTTAGTTTTACGAAATAAAGAAATATAGTAATAATAAATGTTAACAGGATCATGATAATTATTGTCCATTGTGTTATTTGTGAGATTTGTATCCTTATTATGCCAATGAAAAATGATTCCAACAAGTGATATCATGCAAAATCAATGAAAAATTATTTTGGCGAGTGATATTGTACCGACGAAAAATAATTCCAACGAGAATTATTGTATCGATGAAAAATAGTTTCGGTATATATATAAACCTCACGAATCCTCCTCGGTCTTGACTATTCAACAGAGGAGGCGAGTGTATACCAATGTTTTACATTATATTTCATCTATATTGCATTTTATATTGATTTGTGTTGAGTTATTGAGATAGTCGTAGCACAAATTTGACTTGATACATCTGAAATATTTTGTAATTTATTAATGGTGTAATTGATAATTTTGAAAAGTATATGTTCTGATTCTTATGTTAAGGTGATTTATTTTATGAAATAATTATACTTGTGGAAAAAGAATCTTTTAAGATACCATCTAGTTATCATTTCTAGGAAGGGTTAGTAACTAAAGCTTATTAAGTACACATTTTTTTCATCCTATACTTGATGCACCTTTTTACGTGGAGGAACTGTGATCAGTGGCGGATTCAGGATTTAAAGATTGTGGGTGCTCATTCTTTTTAACATAAAATTGCTTGTAATCACACAATAGAAATATATAGCAACTTGAACATATCAATAAAAAAATAAATGATAAAAACAACGATAATATCATCATAATAAAAAATAACTTATAATCACAAGTTACAATGACCTACAAGTAATAACTTATAAATATGTTGATTAAGAATTTTTAAAAAAAAACTTGAATGTGTTTTTTCGAATATGAGCAATAAGAGTTGAAAATCTTAACTCTAGACCTTAGTTTTCAAAATTCTTTTTTTTTTTCACAATACCTAATTTTAATCAAAACACCAAATCTTCTTACCTTACTTTTGTATTTTGATTTTGTGAAGAATAAACTTGATGATTGGTCTTGATCACGTTCTTTGAAACAAGAAGAAGAATTTGAATTTTTTTTTGAAGAAAAAGAAGAGAGGTCGTTCAGAAAAAGAGAACAAAAGTTATTATTAGAAATGAAATAGTAAAGTTGTTAAAAAAAGTTGAAGGGCATAAGAATAGTCAAAAGGTAAAAAATCCCTTTAAAATCAACATATTTTATTGGGAATAGGAAAATATAAGTTGAGACTTAGTAATAAGGAAAAAATTTTGTGGAAAAATAAGTAAAAACGTGTATTTTAAAGGGGAAAAAATTTGGTGCTGCCAGTGGGATTCGATCCCGCATCTGGCAGGTATGCTTTAAGGTTTTAAAAAATAGTGCAGCCAGCGGGTTTCGAACCCTCGTCTAGCAGCTCGCGTGGGCTTTAAAACTACAATCAGAACCAAAGCACCAACAACACATCTTGTTCACTAGGTGCTTATCCTTTTATTTATACAATATTTTCATATTTTCTATATACATACACAAAAATATTTTCGGGGTCAATGGGTGCTCGAGCACCCGACACGCTCCACGTAGATCTGCCCCTGACTGAGATGTAGGTGTCCTCAAGGCCTAATGAGATCCTGGGTTGTGACACTCACTTGCCCCTCTATCTCTATGTATTTATATATAAAAATGTATTTGATATTAAAGATATATGTATTTAGCCTCAAAGATACATGAATCTAGTCTCTCGCTCGCTCGCCTCTCTCCTGTATGTATCTGTATTTCTGAATCTATCTAATAGGAGGGATAGCACTTTCTTTTCTCTTTATAGGCCTACTTCTTTCACTACTTATGCCTTATAGCGAGAAAAATAAGCTTATATAAAAAATACATGTATTTAGTATATAAAAAAAATGCACAAATATATTCATCAGTGTATTAGAAAGAAAAGAAAGAGGAGAGAGAGCCAGAGGAAAATTTGAAGGAGTAGTGTATTTAACTTGAAATCTTATATATACGAAATTATTAATTAACGAGATTATGTAATTATTTTAAACTATTAAATGGATTAGTATATATGATCGGAATGTTTGTATATTAGATAGTTTCTTGTGTCAATAACACTGTGTTACCCTAGAAAAAAAAATCAAACAATATATAGCTTATTCAAGATTTTATATGAAAAATTATTTATTTTATTTTTATAATTATACTAATTTTAATACATGAATCTCATTTCTAACCAATGACCATACGACGCCTGAATGTCCATTTCTTCCAGAATCAAATTAAATACTGTACTATATTAAAATATAATTTTGCTTTGCTCACCAAAATAGTCCAATATCATAAAATTGATTTTTCTTGAATAAGTCATAATAGTCTATATGAATTGAGCCTGGACTATATACTCTTTTTAAGAATCCTTCCAACCTCTAGTCCTTGCTAGGATAATTTTATGGACATATTTTTTTATTTTTATCATAATTCGAAATCGATTGTGATAGCACTTGTTTTTAAACCATCGAGACAAATTAACCTAAACAGGATATAACATAATAATAAGGAAGATAAAACAAAGGTAACAATCCAAATACATAAAGATACGAAATTCACAATCTAAAAGTCAACCAAAGACTGGTGTCACATGTACAAGCCTCTACTACAACTGAATTTTGCAAAGAACTTTATACAAGTCTTAAAATCTTTGATTCTCGAATAGAACCAAAAACAGTAAATAAATAGAAGTCTGAAGAGTTTGTTGAAAAGGACTAACTGCTATCTCTTGGACTAGCTCAAAACTCGATCCAAAATGATAAGAAACATCAATTGAAATAGGGCTCACAACCTACACATAAGTGTAGAAGTAAGGGTATGTACCAACCAACATGGTACCTAGCTAGAAGATCTAAACATAGGTAGTGAATAACGAACACAAGTACTCCTTCAATACCAACCGAACCTCCACAACTATAACCTGCACTCAGGAAAATCAACACATGCAATATACATATGCTTAGTCAATCCAAGTAATAGGGTGCATTCAACATCATATTCCAAATTCATAAATTCAAATGAACCCACCAGTCAATCTCATCATTCGTCCAACAATAAAATATCCATTAGTTTAGTTATTCATTGGTAGTACCACATCATCTCTCGAGTTCTCAATAACCACCGTATTATCTTTGTACAAGGCTACTCAATAGGAAGTCAAAAAATTTACTAATATTTTTTCAAAAATCTCTTCATAATACCACCATTATACATATCCACAATACAAGTATAATGCATAATAATAGGTAGTCTTCAACAAATTTACAAGTATATAATTAACCATCATATCACACTTCATACATATATCCACATTAATACAATGAGTAAAATGAAATGGGATGTAATGAAGTGCAATCAGTATAATGCAATACCAAGTAATCGTGATGCATGTCCATCCTATGATACACATTCGCTAATCAACTCAGACCAGAACCCAAGGGGGCCTCACATGGACCATGTATCTGTCGGAAACATTTTCCTTAAACATTTATCTTTCATCTTTAGTCGAAATTATTTCCCTTTGGCTTTTTGTTACACTTTGTCAGAATTATTTTTCTTTGATATTTTTATTTTCTAGTCAAAATTATTTTTCTTCGATTTTTTATCAATAGTGATACTCAATAAATGTTTCAGTGCGACATATAATCATATTTCAAATGGACATGGGAGTATGCAAAAAGCCCATGCTATTTATACATTCAATAATCACGTCAAATCAATTTCATCATTACTATACTCTAAATATAGAATCATCACTGATTGTGTCATTCACAAATACTACCACATCATTTCTTAAGTTTTCAATAGTCCATTTATTGTCATCATTCAAGCCTACTTATCAAAGAGTAACTATCCTCACAAGCGTTTCTATGATTTCTACCACAATATCACGCTCATAAAACATTCATTTCAACATCACACTTATAGTGCCACAATAATCACTTTTAACAATAGCACAATTCATTAATTAACACTTGAGTCAATCTAGAGAATGTGCAACTCTCCAATACGAGAATCACAAAATTCAATCAATTATCTCAACTACAAGAGCCAACATTATCAATTATTATTACTCAAATACTCGAGCAACACCAATAATCATATATCAAGTCGCAGGTCAAGTTTTCACACATTATCATATAACTATTCTATTATCCTATCATATTGATTAGGTTATTTCATGGATTATTCACCCACTTCCAAATTTTCTTTACTCTTCAACACTTTAAAAAGGAAAGTACACCGTTCAATTAAACTCAATAAGATTTAGGAATCCATTTGCCTTGATAAAGTCAAAAAATTAATCCAACAAGAGTGTTTTTCCATTTTGATTCAAATCTGAGATACCACAATCTATTCAAATAATAATTTACCATCAAATCTCAAGCCCAACAATATCAAAATCATGAAATTTAAGAAAAAAGGGCAAAATGATCCAAAAAATTCATAAAATAATGAGGTTAAAATCTGAATTTTTTTTGCATAAAATGTTCCTCAAGGTTTATAAAATTGATGGCAACAATTTGTAAGGACCCACATGTTAGAAGGTATGAAAGTGCAAAAGAAATGAAGTTTGAATTTTTTTTCTAAGTGTAAGTGGAGTTTACAACCCGTGAAATGAAACACGGATCGTGCATGGGTTCGTGGGTCAAATGGGTGCAATTCCAGTAGCCTAAGTTGGGAGAGCCACCAATGCACGAGGAAAACCATGAGTCGTAGATGACTCCACGAGCCGTAACTTGTGCTCATGAAATGGTAGACTAACTTGGTGAAAAAATTACTTTATGAAGTTTGATGTACAAATAATAGGATGACTCGTAGATTGGTTGATGGGTTGTAGGTGATGTCATGATTTGAGTTCTAGAGAAGATTTTAGAGGGATCTAAAAATCAATAGGATGAGAATCCCTTTCCATGACCTGTGGACTGAACCACGACCCATAATCGGAGTCTCGTGGTCTGGTCCGGTAGGTTTTAAGAAGGTATAATTTCAATATTATCTAATATCCTATGCCTATGCTACATCGTTTAGGCCCCCAAATAAGTCTTTTTCAGCCTTGTGCAACCCTAATCTACTTCATTCCAACTCGCTCTCAAAATAACCTAAGTCGAACCACTCCAAAACACTCAAGTTTCCTCAAGGCATTCAAGAAAGGAGTCCAAGCTAGGGTTTCAGAATTTCTTCATCTTCTAACAAGACTCTCATCTCCAATCACACCAAGGTATGTTGATTTTGATTTGTGGAGACCTTTCTTCCACAAAGATCAACCATTCTTCTTCTTCATCTATTTTCAAGTCATGGGTAACTTATAGTAATTGCATGAACTCTTTTATATGTTGATATTGTGAAGTAATTTATGGCATTTTATCTGTGAACACTATTATGCAATGAAATGCTATGTGAAATTTATGATTTAAATAAGGGCTTAATGATGCCCTAACTAAGCTTTACTTATTATGGTGAGTTGTTTGAATGATTTGTAAAGGACCTTGTTTTACTCTCCTCTTGTCTTATAGTCTTGAGTTGCATTATTTTAAGCATATATACATACCTACCATGTTTTGACTAAAGTTATGTGACAAGCTTCTCATGTTGATGAAAGTCTTATAGCAAGATATACAAGTTGTGAAATGTTTGAATGATTAAAGGTTATAAGCATGCTATGAATTCATGAGATGATATGAAAGATATGAATGGCGTAATACTCTTTTATGATGCTATGATGTGATGAGTTTGATGAGCTACTCCTATGATACTACCATGAATTATGAAATTGTATGTGATATGATTACACATATGAATTGAGTATTCCATGGGATTGTTGACCTAGCATCGAGAGGACTTTGGTTGGTGGCCATTGTCCCTAAACTATATGTCATCATAGGTTTGTGATATTGACTCTCTAATTGGACTTGCACCCACCAAAAAGGCTATGCCGTAAGGTAAAGGTATTTTTGACACCTACCGAAAAAGCCATGCTGTAAGGTAAGGATATTTTGTGATACCTACCAAAAAAGCTATACCGTAAGGTAAGGACATTTGGTAACACTCTCCAAAAGGTGATACTGTAAGGTGAGTAGATGGTTTACCTTGGCAAAGTAGATCACTCCTTTTTCGGTGTGGAGTAAACATTGAGATTTCAAGTAATAGCTCACTTGATCTTATATGTTGGTTATGGTCCCTTTCCACATGTGTATGATATGCCATGTGATTTGATTATTCCCCATGCATGTTTTGACTAAGGCATTAATCATTTATGTCATATTGAACTTATATCTATTGTATATGATTATGCATATTGTTAAGTATGTATTATGTCCTTATTGCATTGCACCCCACATACTTAGTACATTCCAAGTACTAACACATACTTTTTGCCTACATGATCTAACCATGTAGGGACCGGAGCACCTATTCATCCTCCTCCATGTGGCTAGTCGGCTTGATTGCATATTGCTATTGGTGAATCCCCTATTTCGGGGGCAACAACCATTTCCTTTCATGTTTTGTTAAGACTTATTTACTTTTGGATATTTACTTTTGAGGGTAAGCCTAGGAGATGTCTTGGCCCCCGTTTCACTCATGTTAGAGGTGTTGTTGGATGGATATATGTTATGAGCTTGACTCCTATTTGCGTAATTATGAAAGACTTCCTTTAGCCTCTATCTCTTTATGTGTTGTTGAATATGATGATATGTGATAGAAGTCCTAAGCCCCTACCATCTCCATAGCGTAAGTCATATTTATCCTCCCCTTAGTCTTGCTTGCTATGTGATCATGCAAATCCCCTTCCCTACCCTATCCCTATAGCTTGAGTCCAAAGTCCCGCTACCCTTAAAATTAATTGCTTGTTGTTTATTTACGATTTCGCAACCAAGGATGTGCTACTTATGCTTAGAGGTTTGTTTGGGGTCCCTTCGGGTTCCCCATTCGCCGTGTCACGTCTAGACTATAGGCTTGGGTCGTGACAAAATCATTTAGAAAATGGAGTGAAAACAAGCTCACAACACCATTTTAGTAAAACTTGAGTTCTTGAAAAAAAAATCAATTACCTGAATCAAATCTCCGACTCAAATCTGAAATATTTCTTGAGAAATACCTTACCCATGCTTAAAAATATTTTTCAAATATGAAATTTTGTATAAAAAAAGAGCTAAAATTGACCTTGAAATCCTCAATTTATCAAATTTTAACTTTAGCGAGAAAACTCCAAATCATACGCGGTCAATATAATGAAAATAATTGATGAATACATATATATATATATAAAATCAGTTTACCCATAATATAAGGATCACAAATATACTTTTTTCATAGAAAATAAAGTCCAAATGAATAAAATCTCAAAATGTTTCAAGAGATTTACGGATAAAAAAAGAAAACCAGCTAAAGAAATCAAGAGAGCATGATGAAATGAGAGTTAAAAACTGACCTCCATATTAAATTGAGAAGAATGCTGCAAGAATGACTCCATTTCGAGTTCTAGAACTCCGAATATGCTCAAAATACCAAATGAACACAATATGAAATTTTAAGTACCAGTGTTGCTCTGCACAAAAAAATAATAGTTATTTCTTTGGTAAAAAGGCCATAATTTTCTCATACAATAGTAAAATGACCAATTCTTTTTTTAAAATATTTTAAACAATGATATGAATTTGCTCCTTCAATTGAAACTCAATTCCAAACTCGTTTGCCCAATCAAATATCATTTCTACTCCATAAATAATTATTTTATATTTTGCGATAAAAATTCAATCTCGACTTAGTGAAAATACACCAAAATTTGCAGATATGTCTTATAATTCATGCTCAAAACTTTTAAAAAATTTAGAATAACTTTTAGATCCTTGAAACTAATAATGAACTCGTTAGTTGCCACAATTTGCCGAAACAATGCCAAAACATCCAAGAAACTTAAAAATTCATCCAAAACCCATTTATCACTTTTCAAACACAAATCAAATATGCTACTAGCTTGAAAATGACACTCTAGTCTCAATGGAATAATCAAAATACGAATCCGAGGTCCCTTTGACTTGAAATTTGTTTAGTCGCAATTAAACTAACTTAAAGTTCAAAAGATCAAAATGCCCTCGAAACTCCCAAAAAATACACTGAAGCTCTTTCTAGGCCAAAAATTACCTTCTAAATCAAACAAAATCATCAGAAATTCAATCTGAGTATTTGAACTCAAAATGTTGATCAAAGTCAAACCTTTATCAACTTTAACTCAAATTTCTAACTTAAGACCTCAATTCCACAAAACAACCTCAAAATGATTCCAAAAATTTACCTAGACCAATTTTTCACATTTTCAAACTGACAAAATTGACAAAATTCTGCTTTGAGATTCGTAGATCCAGTTGGCACAAAAAAATACTTTTTAGCAACTTAAGCCTTCAAAAACTCAGAACTTCAACATGTCACAACTTTTCAATAAAATTTCAAGTCTAAGTTCATAAACGGATCAAACATGACTTGGAGACACTATCAAGAGTAAAAATAATAATTTTTTAAAATTTTTCAAAAATTACTTTTAGGATCATTACATTTTTAAGATTAATATCTAGATTTTATTCCTAAATTTAAAAGTTACACAAACATGCCCCTTTAGACTAACAAAAAAATTGCCCCTTCAAACTAACAAAAAATCGTTGTCTAAAGTCTAAGTTTAATTTATAATCTAATATTTTCTAATAAGATTTCTAATTTGCTCAAAAAATAATCAGTACATTATAGTCTAATAGATTCATAAATTGCTAATAATCATTTACTGAATAATGATATGTTAAAAGGAATAATTGGTAAAAATTTATACCTTTACATACGTGCTTCAGTCTCCGACGTTCTATTAATTCAATTATTTAATTTAATCTTTGAGGAAAGGTCAAGTTATCTACCGTATTCATCAAGTAAAACTGTGTTAAGTTAACATTCCACACAAGGGATTTTCTCATAGAGGGGAAGAGGCAAAGCACAATCGTAACACAAAATAAATTGATATTAAACAGGCAAAAAATGAGTTTACAATGTCCCTCTTTCAATGATAAATATGTATGTACAAATCAGCTTTTAAGCTCTTTTTAGCTTAAAAAAGTATTTGACAAATTTTAAATTAGCTTAAAAAAAGTTAAAAATTGCTTAAAATAAGTTAAAAGTTAAAAGCTGCCTCCCCCCAACTTTTTATTTTACAGCTTATAAGCTGTTCTACTTTGACCAACAAATTACTTTATTACCCTAAACATTTTTTTATATTACACTCCATTACCACACTTTATTATCCGTCGTTGCTCTCTTTCAACGCAAATATATATATAT
>JBCEWC010006918.1:0-22230 GCA_038996855.1 Solanum aculeatissimum | reverse complement strand
GATGAATGAGGGTTTGGGGGATGATTTAGGGGTTTAGGATACCTTAAGGGACCAAAAGGGGACTTAGGGAAATGTTAAATCACGAAAATACCATTAATAAACCAGAACTTTTCACTGAACACAGCACCCAAACGACAGCTACATTGTCGTCAAGGTTTCACACGGTCCGTTCAAGTGACCGTCCAAATTTACTTACCCAAATTTTCTCACTAACTTTCGGAGGACTTTCTGTTACACTTCACGAACCACTAAATGGTCCGCTCAAGTTGTGACTGGACGTGTAACCCACCTTCTAACCTTACTTAACCTCAAAAATCATTTCCAAGCCTTAGCCTAGCCACTGTCCAACTTCATGGGACAGTGGACGGCTCGTTAAGTGCCAAACGAACCGTTCAAGGTTCCATCAACCTACACTTGGCTTAGGGGTGGTTCCAGGCCACCACTAGCTCACTAGAACATCACGCGAGGCACTATATGGACCATGCAAATTTTCACTGTCCGTGCCAAAGTCCTTGTCCACTGTTCTGAGCCTATCTCTAATGGCTTTTGAATTTTAGACAGTCTCACTGTTTGGGCCATATCCCCCTCATCCGATATCCAAATTGAGTGAAACTACTTGTGTTGCAAAGCTAACTCAAATAGCGTCAATTGGATATGTGGTAGCTCACGTGGTTAATCCCACAACAAGAGTTATGACTGTTTGAAATACACTGCCGAAATATTCCGTCTAGGCCACTTACTAGCCAATTTGCATTCGGCCACTTAAACTCAACCCGTGGCCACCAAAACTCATACATGGCTTGTAGTACATCCAAGAATTCCAACCATAAGTATATTTTTAAAATTTTTGTGTTGTTACAGTTATTAGGGTAGCTAGAAGAGTTAAAATGACATAGTTTAGAACATAAATGAATTGAAAATATCAAAAATACCGTTCATTAAAAATTGATAGAGGCGTCCACATGACTTTATCTATGGGTCATGGTTCGATTAATGGATCGTGACTTGGCTCATAAAAATATGTGCCATAAAATTTGAGCTACTGGAATTGCCGCTTCCAACCTACGAACATGTAGGATGACCTGTGGATTCACGTACATGTCGTAGGTCCTTCCATAAAGTGGTTCCAAGATTAGAAAAATTTTAGGTCCTGCAGGGTTCCTTTCTACAAACCCTATGGCAGGTCATTTTTCCTTATACGGTCTATCCTGGTATCACGTAAGTCATCTTTTAGAAGTCCTTTGATTTTCCTTTTTCACTGGTCACATTCCACAGACCCACCTACGACTCTTGGTTCCTTCTACAGGTCATAGAGTGGCTCGTAGGGTCAAACCATCAACAAAATTCTTAACTTTCCAGTTTTCCAAGACCATAAACATGAGGGGTACTACAAATCAGATGGGTGTTGCTGCTTTAAAAGTTTGACCTGGAGGTAGTAGATTGAAAAGGTAGCGAGAACTAGGTGACTGATCACCTATCCATGCTTGAAAATGAATACACAGGTAATGAAGAGATTGATATTGATGACTCCTTCTCAAACGAATAGGTATTAGTTGCCACTCTTGATCTTGTTTCCTGGTTTGTTGATTTTACTAAATACCCTGTTTGTGATATTGTGCCTAGTAATTTTACCGTCTATCAAAGGAAGAAATTTTTGCATGATATTTGTAGGTACTTTCGGGATAAACCATACATGTACGTGATATGTTCCAATAATGTGATAAAGAGGTGTGTACTGGAAGCTGAGATGCTATACATCTTAAGAGTATTTTCATTCTGGATCGATTGTCGGACACCACAGTAGAGGCTGAACCGCCCAAAAGGTATTATAGTGTGGATACTACTGGTCAACCAGTCTACAAGGCTTCCTATGACTTGGTGAAGATTTGTGGCCAGTGTCAAAGGTAGGGTAATATATTCAAGCACCAGGAACTGCCTCTGACACCCACCTTGGAAGTTGAACTATTTGATGTCTAGGGCATCAATTTCATGGGGTCATTTCATACCTCTTATAGAATGAAGTATGTCCTGGTAGCAGTGGACTACAGCTTAAAATGGGTAGAGATTTTAGCCTTACATAACAATGTGAGAAAGAGTGTGACACTCTTCACGAGGAGAAATATATTTTCAAAAATTAGGACCCCTAGAGCCATCATCAGTGATTGGGGTTCTCACTTCTGCATTAAGATTTTTTGAACTTTGTTAGCAAAATATAGAGTGAGGCAGTACAAAGTGGCTACTCCATATCATCGACAAACAAGTAGGCAGGTAGAAGTGTCCAACAAGGAGACCAAAGAAATATTAGTAAAGTCGGTAAATGCTAACATAACTGATTGGACATGGAATCTAGACAATTCTCTATGGGCATATCAGACTGCCTTCAAAACACCCATTAGTATGTCTCCGTATTGTTTAGTGTTTGATAAGGCATGTCACTTGCCTGTGGAGCTAGAGCATAAGGCTTGGTGGGCCCTGAAGAAGCTAAACTTAGAGTAGAGTGATTTTGCATGCGTAAGACTTGATAAGATAAATGAAATGGATGCGTTTTTCTTCCAGTCATATAGAGTGCTACTTTATAAAAGAAGAAGATGAAAGCATAACATGAAAGATACAATGAGAAGCGCAATTTATGTGTGGGGGATAAGGTTCTATTATTTAACTCAAGATTATGTTTGTTCCCTGGTAAGCTAGGGTCCAAGTTGTCGGGACCTTTCTTAGTCACACAAGTTTTCTCACATGGTGTAGTAGAATTGGAGGGAAAAGATGGGCACAGGTTCAGAATCAATGTCCAGAGGGTGAAACAATACTTTGGGTCTCCCGATGAAGTATGTGAGGTGGAGGAATTACAGCTTGATAAAGTCTGAGTAGTCAAGGGAACAGCGTCGTGCTGTGAAACATCAGTCACTTCCTAAAAGGTAATCTATGAATTGTATTTTTATTTCATAATTAGTTTATGTTTGTTTTGTCATTTTTATTTTATTAAGTCTTTGTGGTGCATAATTGCAGGACTAGACAATAAGTGGAAGGTCCTTGATGGACAAATGCAGGGAGGCTGGTGAGAGACATTGTTGATGCAGGAAAAAATGGACAAAGGCTTGCACCATGGGAACTTTCATGGACCGTGGAAGGGTTCACGAACCATGAAGCCCCATCTTGCAGGTGCCAGACAAGAAGTGTAGTCCATGGACCATTTCATGGACCGTGGTAATTTCCAAGGATCGTGAATGGTCCCGTGGACCAAGTATGTGCCCATTTCTTAAAATATTATTAAGTCTCATTTTAAGAAGAACACCCACAAACCATAATGTACACCACGGCCCGTGAAATCATCTATGAAAAGGGAGTTGGATCTGAACTAGTTCAACCCAGGTAAAAAACTTTTCCCTTTTTATACCTCAAATATGATTCCCCCTTACTTATTTCTCTCATTTGATCCCATAAATCATCAAATCCTCCACATCCTTCCCTCCTAAACACCGAATCCAATTCCTTCTATTTTTCTTCTTCTCAAAAATTCTCCATGGTTGTAGCATTTTAGTGGGCTTTCATCTTTGCCTAGTGTCTATTCAAGTAAGTGGCTTTAATGTTCTTTTCTATTTTTGATGATTTATTTGATGTTGATTCTTTGAGTAGTCTAGGCTTGTTAAAGTCATATCTAGTGCCTTGAATGTGTGTCCATGAGAATTATTGGGAACCCATTTATGCTATGTTGAAGATATGTTGTTGGGTCACATGATTTTGGTGATTTAGTGATATGGACCACTTAGAAATTAAGTTCTTGTGTTATGAGTGTGTGTTTGCATGAATATTTTTAAACCAATTTGGGTGAAATTGTTGTTTGTATTTGGGTTGTTTCACTAGGAGGGCTCACCACAATACCCTTCACAAACCATTGTATTCACCATGGACCTGAAAGGGTATCGTGAAGGAGCCCTTAGAAGTAATTCTTCAAGGGACCTTCTACAGCACCCTTCATGGACCATGGTACTCACCACGGCCTATGAAAGGGTGTCGCGAAGGGACCTTTTGAGGTTGAAACTTCCAGGGAGGCTTTCATGGGTACCCTTCACAGATCGTGGTACACTTCATGGCCCGTGAAACAGTCCCATGCAGGGGACCCTAAACATGAAATTTTAGGTTTTTTCTGGATTGATTGTGGATGTGTTTTGACACTTGATCTTAGTGTAATTTCTATATGATAGACCAAGTGACGCCACTCGTAAGGGTTACTATAACTGTAATGGCACAGGGAAAGTCTGAGTACCTGCTAGTATGTCATCTTGTGCATTCATAGCCTAACCTGTATTTTTTTTATTTTGGCTTGCAGATAATATGGGTCTTTGTAGAAAGATCGCAGCCCCAAGGGAGAAGCCTCAATCTCTCCTACTGAGCAATCCGGCCACTAAATGGGGAATGGATAAGGTGATGACACCTCAGAAGGGTCTAAAGTATAGTATACTAGAAATGTCTTCCCTCATTTCCCCGGCATCACTAGATCCTAGAAAACAACCCAAGTTGTGGCATCCCAGTCTGATGAGGGGGCATCCTCTAAATGGAATAAGGATAAAGGCATTGCACTAGAGTAAGATACCTACCCAAAGAATACAAATGGAGAGAAGGTTTAGGAGATATTTCTCCAGGATAGTGATAATGATTCCATCCACTTTGCGATCTCTAGGATCACAGACCCCTACGTCTGCAAGTTATGTATTGACTTCTTCAGAGCTAGTTGGATGGTCCCGAGGGCCAAGCGCATCTTCACCCAGGGTCTAACTAAAGGCTTTGGTGGTTTTTAGAAGAAAGTGGTTGTCCTTAAGTTTTGTATCAGACAAAGAATTTACAAGGAGCACCAAAAATCAAGGAGCTATTTGACTATCATCAATTTGAGTGGATGGGGCTACCCTCAGGCTACTATGGGACTTTGATTACACATGAGTTCTACACCGTCTATGTGGCTAGCTTGCTCAATTTCATTATTGGGGAGAACTCCATGAAGAAGAAAAATCAAATGGCCCTTCATATTGCTCCGCTCAACTTTATTGAATGTAGGGTGTACTGGTTGATATTTCTGAGGTGGCCATCAATAAGTTCCTCTATGGTGTTGATTATACTCCTCCTCAAGATGGATGATATCTTATAAGGAACCAGTATGTTACTGATGAGGAACAGATGTTAGACCCCACCTCTGGTGCAGAAGTACTTAGATATATTGCAGAGCGCATAGCTCTGCAAGGTATTGAGGTTGCTTAGGTCACTGATCCAAGGGTGAACATTACTAAGGCCTCCCTCACCTTCATAACAAAGTTTTTATGGTCAGTTGTGCATTACAGATAGCGAACCACGGGAACAATAACACTCTTTTTTCCTCTCTAGCATCCTTGATCACATGTATCATTGCTTGATATGGATTGAATGTTTGCCATATCATTACTAAAAAAATGTAAGACAGGTCTCTAAATAAAAAATCATGGTTGCCCTCTCGTGTTTAGTCAGGAGCTTGGCACACATGGACCACATGCCGACTACTAGATATGTTGATAGGCACTTCACCCCAACAAAGGTCTTAAACATTACTTTGATCAAATATGTGAACAACCCCATGATTCAGACCATACTGAACAGGATAACAGTAAAGGTTATGTTTCCACAGACTCTTTCACCAGCATCACTCTCATTTGAAGGGTTTTCTATTGCTCCACTTCTAGGTGAGGCTTCTGAAGAACTTGAGGGTTGCAATGAACCCCTCTAATGCCAATGGGGCTTGAGATGTATGTTTCGATCCTGTATCAGTTCTTATCCAGACTAATGACTGACCAGCAGTAGACTAGAGCCATTTTTGACAAGGTTGTTGAGCAGATACCACAAGTCATCAAGTCACATGTGCAGGAAGTTGAGGATCACCTCTGGGTTGATCTTCAAGTTGAAATCTCTACTTTCCAAGGGAAAGTTGACAATATAAAGGTATATTTCAACACTTGGTTTGAGAGATTGACTGCATTGGAGGTAAATTCCATTCTAAACAAGATCTCAGCAATGAAGGAGAAAATAATTGTCATGACCCAGACCTAGGGTCTAGCTGTGACACGATGAATGTGACATCAAAAGGCATCACATCCAAGCCTCGTGTTCATATCCTAAGCATACATAAGGTAAAATAAGCATAACATAAGAGAATAAGCAAGAGGAATGTTTCAATAGCAAATCATAGTTTCCTTTAGGGGAATATACACCACCATAATGTCCAAATCATGCATCTACATCATAAGATATTGGCAGGTACTAGAACATAGATAACTAGCTCACCCTCAAGATATACATCAAAATAAAGGTCATAAAGTCTCAATAGGGAAAACATCATAAAAGGGATCATTCCCAAAGAATAGAAACTCACTAACAAGTCTTCAAAGCTTAACTCTGAATCTAGACAGTAAATGAAAGAGTCACCTCATCGTCTATCCCACATGGTTATATCTTGTAGGCAAAACAATATGAATTAGTATATGGAATTTACTAAGTATATAGGTATATCATGCATCAAAGGAACATCATAACATAATATCAATATGCATAATCATAATCAATTGAGAAGGGGAAATAATATGTATGATCAATGTAAGTTTAAAACCATGAGAAGAAGCATCATCAAAATCATATCATAATCCTAAGATACACGTGTGGGAATAAGATCATAACTGACATATAAGACCATGTGGACTATTACAAGGAATCCATTTGTTGTCTTACCACCGAGTAAAAGAGTAGTCTACTTTGCCAAGGTAGACTAAATCTCAACTTACGGGATCCTTCCCATTCGGAGAGTGATTTAACATGAACCTTCCCATTTTGGTGTATGATTAATGTATGTGGATCAACTAACATAATACCATACAGGCACATAATTGTAAAACCTATAGTGGCACGTAGTTATGAGGCTTAAAGACTTATATATGGATCCTTAGAGATAGTCCCCTTCACACAAACTCATTCAGTGCTAAGTCATATCCCATGAAATACATAAATCATGCATATACATAGCTTTTAACATAGTTCATAATTCCTCAAAATCATACTTTCATAGTTTGTAAAATAGTCATCATAATCTTTCATGAAAACATCTCATATCATGGGAATTGTTCATCTACTTAACTTTTCACATAGTATGGGTATACTTCCCACCTTCTCATCATCATTGTGAAACATTAGGGCCTTAATAACCCTCATCATCATATCATCATTATCATCATAGCATCATCATTATCATAACATCACTATCATTATCATTAAAACATGCTTTCCTTGCTTAAGATCATATCCATGGAAAACCATAGCTTTATTACAGGAGACTAGGGCCATGTTTGGATTCATGAACAATTGAGTTAAAATCAAGAAATTGAATGGAAATCATAAACAAAACATATAACTAATATCAATTTGGACATTATTTAAGGAACTAACGTTAATTCAACAAGTCTTTATCATACATACTTGAAATTATATACTTTTGCTTGAAAGCCATAAAAATTGTGTAATTCCTCATATTCATGCATAGATAAGTATAATCATCATGTAGTAATCATAATCCAATCATTTATAATCAAGTCATAAAATCCCATAAGAAATCATCATGAACTTTGATAAAAAGGAAGTTTTGGATTGGGCTTCGTGGATGAAACTAATCCATGAATGAAGCCCTACATAACTCAAGTGAGAACCTTAGGTATCGTAGTAGAAGAACCTTGAAATCCTTAGCAAATCTTGGAACCACAGCTTCAATGGAGTCCTTGTCTTAGAGAGGGAAATATTTGAGAGCCTTTAAGAGAATTATGGGAATGAATGAATTAGAATGAGTTAGGAATAGGATTTATAGGGTTTGAGTCAGTTAAGTTTGTTAGGAGAGCCAAAACAACTTAGTTTAGGAGTTAAATAAATGGAAAATATCAAAAAAGCCCTTCATTAAAAACTGACGGAACCATTTACGAGACCACATCCATGGTTCATCCTTCTAAGTACGGCTCATGCTTGGCTTCGTAGAACTTATGTTACAAAAATTATGCTACTAAAATTTGCATCTTCCATTCCATAAGATAGTAGTACAACTCATTATTTCTTATACGGATTGAAAGTCCCATTGTGAGAACTCCCCATAGTTAGAAAAATTCCATTCTTCAAGGGTCACTTTCACGACCCTTTAGATGGGTTGTGGTTCCTTGGTTTATCCTATTAATTGTGGAACCATTTCTAAAAACCCATAATTTTCCATCTTTTCTAGAATCAGGTATATGAGACCTTCCTATGACCCATGGTCCCATCCACAAGTCGTAGACTGGCTCACATGACCAAGTTAGTTCAAATTTCCTTAACTTTCAGCTTCTGGGCCTTAACAACATGCAAAGTGTTACAGTATCTCTCCCTTGGGACCATTCATCCTTGAATAAGATAGAAACTCGATTGAGTAGAGTAAGAACATAGTCATCATCATAATATAAATGCAAAAATTACAACTTAGCTATCATTTTCATAAAATCATCAAACTTATGTATCAAACATCATTCAAAAATAATTCATGCTAGCTATCATTTTCATAAAATCATCAAACTTATGTATCAAACATCATTCAAAAATAATTCATGATTATTCATGCATGCAATGTGACAAGGAAACACGTATTCGTAAGGACTTGAAGGAATAGATCTTATTAGGTACCTTAGACTTGAATAGAAGGAAAGAGATAAGGATATTGTTTCATCATGTCCACCTCAACCTCAAAAGGAACACTCTCAACTTGTTGGTTTCTCCATTAAACTTTGGTGGGTGCAACCTCTTTATTTCTCAACCTCTTCAATTTCTAGTCTAAAATCACAATTGGTACTTCTTCATAGGTCAAATCCTCCTCAATAGATGCATCCTTCAATTAAACGATGGAATAGGATCACCCGTGCACTTCGTCAATGTCAACAAATGAAACACCGGATGAACCATAGATAACTCCATAGGCAAATCTAGCTCATAAGTTTCCTTCTAGATTCTCTTCACAATTTCATAAGGTCCCACATATCTAGGACTCAATTTGTCTTTCTTACCAAAATGCATTACCCCTTTCATTGGTGAAACCCTCAAATACACCCAATCACCTTCCTCAAGTTTAAGATCTCTTTTTCTAACATCGGCATATGACTTTTGACGACTTTGTAAAGTCTTCAACCTTTCTCATATGACTTCCACTTTCTCCATGGTATCAAGTACCAAATCTAGTCCAATCTAGGATATCTCTCTAACCTCAAACCATCCCATCAGTGATCTACACTGTCTACCATATAATGCTTCAAACAGTGCCATTTTAATACTTGAGCGAAAACCATTGTTATTAGCAAATTCAATAATGAGTAAGTTATCATCCCAACTTCCCTTTAAATCAAGTACACATGACCTCAACATATTTTCCAATGTTTGGATTTTCCTTTCGGCTTGTCAATCCATTTGAGGATGAAATGCGGTACTTAGCTTCACCTTAGTACCAAGCCCCTTTTAGAATAACTTCCAAAAATGAGAAGTTAATTGAGAACCTCTATCCGATATAATAGAAAATGGTGCACCATGCAATCTTACCAATTCTTGAATATAAACCTTAGCATAATCTTCGACACCATAAGAAGTTTTCAAAGGTAAAAAGTGGATTGTTTTCGTCATTCTATCCATGTCTTTTGCAAACCCATGAAGAAATCCATATTCACTTCCTATTTCCAAGTAGGTATTTCAATATCTTGATCCAAACCACCTAATCTTTGGTGTTCCATCTTCACTTGTTGATAATTTTCATAATTCATCACACACTTTGCTATGTCTTTCTTCATGTCATTCCACCAATACACTTCTCTCAGATCTCTATACATTTTGGTAGATCCCATATGAATAGATCGAATACTTAGAATTCTGAGCTTCATCAAGTATCTTTTCCCTTAGACCATCTACATTAGGAACACACAGCCACCCTTGGTAATGTAGCACCCTATCTCCCCCTTTTGAGAAAACCTCTACCTTCTTATCAACCACCAACTTCTTCAATTCTACCAAAGTAGGATCCATGTCTTTTTTTGCTTTCACCTCCTTTATTAAAGATGAATCCACCCCATTTTGCACCAATACACTAACATTACTAAAACCATTCAACCTCACAACCAAATGAGCAAAATGGTGCACTTCTATAACTAATTCTTTCTTTCCGTTCTTAACATGTGGAATGCTTCGCATAGAAACTCTACTCAACACATCGGCCACAACATTGGCCTTGCTGGGGTGATACATCATACTCATATAGTAATCCTTCAAAAGGTCCAACCACATTTTTTGCCTTAGGTTCAAATTTCTTTGGCTAAATATATATTGCAAACTCTTATGGTCGGTGAATATATCAACATGCACCCTATAGAGATAATGTCACCAAATTTTTAATGCAAATACCACAGCCAACACCTCAAGATCATGAGTTGGATAATTCCTCTCATTCACTTTCAATTGCCTTTAGGCATAGGCAATGACCTTTCCATGTTTCATAAAAACACAACCCAAACCTATATGTGAGGTATCACAATACACAACAAAACCATTCGGACCTTAAGGCAATATTAAAATAGGAACTTAAGTAAGACAATCTTTCAACATGAAGAAACTCTTCTCACATTCATTAGACCATTGAAATTTCACTTTCTTTTTGGTCAACTTAGTCAAAGGAGAGGCAATAGAAGAAAACTCCTCAAAATATCTTCTCTAATATCCAGCCAAACCCAAAAAGCTCCTAATATCAGATAGACAGAATGGTCTAAGACAATTCTTCATCGCCTTCATCTTCTTTGGGTCAACTCTAATACCATCACCTAAAATAATGTGACCAAGAATATCCACCTCTTATAACCAAAACTCATACTTACTAAACTTGACAAAGAGTTGTCTATTCCTCAATGTTTTCAACACAATCCTAAAAGGATCTTCATGATCCTTTACATCTCGAGAATAGACCAATATATCATCTGTGGACACTACCACAAACATATCTAAATGTCTTGAAGATCCTATTCATCAAATCCATGAAAATGACGCGGGCATTTGTTAGTCCAAACAACATAACCAAGAATTCAAAGTGACCATACCAAGTTCTAAATGTCATCTTTAGGATGTCATCTTCCTTAACCTTTAATTGGTGATATTCAGACCAGAGATCAATCTCAGAAAAGTAACTTGCATATTATAGTTTGTTAAATAGGTCGTCGATCATTTGAAGTGGATATTTGTTCTTGATGGTTACCTTATTCAATTGTCTATAATCCATGCACATCTGAATTGAACCATCCTTCATTCTTACAAACAGCATGGGAGCACTCCATGGTGACACACTAGGCCTTATGAATCATTTATCAAGCAAGTCCTTTAGTTGATCCTTCAATTCTTGCAACTCCATCAAGGCCATTCGGTATGGAGGTGTGGAAATAGGTAGGGTGTTGGGGAAAGGATCAATACCAAAGTTAATTTTCCTTACAATAGGATTACTAGGAAAATCATCGGGGAAGACATCGAGAAACTCATTAACTATAGGGATCGAATCAAGAGTAGGAACATTAGACTCAGCATCCCTGACTCCGAAAATATGATAAAGGTAACCTTTAGAAATCATTTTCATAGCCTTCACATAAGAAATAAA
This sequence comes from Solanum aculeatissimum, assembly GCA_038996855.1. NCBI lineage: Eukaryota > Viridiplantae > Streptophyta > Magnoliopsida > Solanales > Solanaceae > Solanum > Solanum aculeatissimum. The sequence goes on along the minus strand of JBCEWC010006918.1, from coordinate 10,538 downwards.
CTTTCCTTTAAACACCTAATCGGTTCCCTTCCATTCATGGATAGGCTCATTAGGAACTTGGAATGTGACCTTACGGGTTCTAAAATCAATAGAAGTATAGGATGAATGCTACCAATACATACCAAGAATAATATCAAAATCGATCATATCAAGCTCAACAAGCTCACATGGGAAGATTTTATGCAAGATCGACATGGAACAATTTCTATAAACGTTCTTTGCTAGAATTGACTCACCAATAGATCTAATAAGTTTCTAACAAGACTTCTAGAGACACATAAACTTTATGGCAAGGTAAGGAGTAAAACAAATATTAGCATCGGGGCCAAGCAAAATATATAGATCATGATCAAAGACTCTTAACATGTCAGTAACCACATCACGAGACTCCTCAACCTCTTGCCTAACATACAAAACTTTAAGCTTGGTTACCTTGTTGCACTTGTCCTCTTTGAACCACTTGACCTTATAGACACCCTTATTTACCTTTATAGGCCATATTAGGACACTCAACAATCTTCTGTCCCATATTTCCAAAACTAAAGCAACTATTAGATTCTCTCAAATATTCTCCAACATGATTCTTTCCGCATCAAGGACACCTAAGAGAATAGCACCGCCTTTCACAACATTACCCTTGAACCTTAGGGTTAAGCACCCTTTCTTTGTCAAACCTTTGAGAAGTACCTTTAGATGATCCTTAGCCTTGTTGGAAACAACCATCACCGGACTAGCCATAAGAAAATCCACCATCATAACAAGCCCTCTTAGACTCCTTCATCCTCATATTTTGAAATTTCTCGCTCTCCACTTGTTTGGCATAGGTCATGAGTCATGAAATATCCATTACCTTAATGACCATTGTAACCTTACACTCTATCTTTACCAAGTTAAATACACCTAGAATGAATTTGTTCATGTGGGCCCTAGATTTGGCCACCAAGGAAGGAGTATACTTGGATAACTTCGTAAACTTGAGGGCATTCTCTCAGACTCATACTACCTTGCCTAAAATTCATAAACTCCATCACTTTAGCTTCCCTTTGTTTAAGTAGGAAGAAATGGTCAAGGAAAGCAGCCTTAACATCTCTTAATCAATAGATCCTTTTTAACTCTCTCAAATTTCCATTATGTGAACCAAACTTGAGCAACTCCTTTAAGTTGGTAAATCGTCAATTCTGCCTTCTCCTCAGAAGATACCCCCATAATCTCCATCATCTTGTAGACCTCATCAATGAACTCTTAGGGATCCTCATTTACCTTGGAACCATAAAACTCTGGGGGATTCATCCTAGCAAAATCTCTTATCTTTGAAGTCGGAGTAGGAGTCTTTGGAGAAGCAACAGTTTGAGCCAACATAGTTATAGCAGCCCTAAACTCATCCTTGGAGACTTGGTCCACTTGAGCAACTTGAGAAACTTGAGGAGTCGGGGGAACTTGGTCCTCATTAGCATTATTTCACCTAGGCAATGGATCATGTCGTGGAGCCATTTTTTAAAATACCAAAGGAAAAGCATTAGGATATGGGAATTACGAAGGCATGATATACATCACAAAGAAGTGAAGTTTTTCCTAGATGTTTCGTAGCCTCTCACTCATGGATATGGCGTGCTTCATACTAATGAACAAGACTCTACTAGATGCGGCATGTTGAACTCCATGGGTTGCTTTCAAAACTTATGAGATAATATAACTTTTGTCATGACCTGAACCTAGTGCCTAGTTGTGACACGTTGAATGTGACACCTAAAGGCATCCCATCCAAGCCTCGTATTCATATCATAAGCCTACACAAGGTAAAATAAGCATAACATAAGAGAATAATAAAGCGGAATGTGTCAATATCAAAACATAGTTTAACTTAGGGGAATTTGCATCAATCATAATGTCCAAATCATGCATCTACATCATAAGATTTTGGCGGGGACTAAAACATATATTACAAGCTAACCTTCAAGATATACATCAAAAGAAACATCATAAATTCTTAATAAGGAATGCATCATAAAAGGTCTCATTCCTAAAGCATAGGAACTCACCAACAAGTCTTCAAAGCTTAACTCCTAATCTAGCCATGAAATGGAAGAGTCACCTCATCATTCGTCCCTACATATTTAGATCATGTATATAAGTAAATATACATGAATACGTGAAATGTACTAAGTATGTAGATATTTCATGCATCAAAGGAACATCATAACATTATAGCAATATGCATAATCATAATCAATAGAGAATAGACATAATATGCATGAGCAATGCAAGTTTAAAACCATGAGAAGAATCATCATCAAAATCCTTTCATAATCCTAACATAAATATATGGTAATAATACCATAACTGACATATAAGACAATGTGTACTATTATATGAAATTCCGATGTTGCCTCTACACTGAGTAAAATAGTAGTCAACTTTGTCAAGGCAGAATATCTCACTTTATGGGATCCTTCCCATTTCAAAGAGTGCTTTAACATGAACCTTGTAGGAACCTTCCCACTTCAGTGTATGCTTTACATACATAGATCCAAAAATATAATATCATATAGTCTCATAATTATAAAACCTACGATGGCACATATTTATGACACTTGAGGATTTATATAAGGATCCTTGAGATAGTTCTCCTTACACAGTTCATTAGGTGCTAAGTCATATCCACGAAAGACATAAATCATGCATATACATAGATTTTAACATAGTTCATACTTCATCAAAATCATACTTTCAAGCTCATCATAATCTTTCATGACAACATCTAATGTCATGGAAATAGTCTATCTACTTAGCTTTTCACATAGTGTGGGTATACTTCCCACTATCCCATCATCATAAAGAAAACATTAGCTCCTTAATCATCCTTATTATCATAGTTTCATCATCATCATTTTCATTAAAATATGCTTTCTTTACTTAAGATCATATCCATGGAAAATCATAGTTTTATCATAGGAGACTAGGTCCATGAGTAAGGTTCATGAAATATTGAGTTAAAACCATGCAATTGAATGGAATTCATAGAGATAATATGTAATTAAAATCAATTTGGATCATTAGTAAACGAACTCACATCAATTCAACAAACCCTAATCATACATACTTGAAATCATATACCTTTGCTTGAAAGCCATAGAAATCATATAATTCCTCATAATTCATGCATAAATAAATATAATCGTCATAGAGGAATCATAATCCAACCATTTAGAATCAAGTCATAAATGCCCATAATAAATCATCATGAAACTTTGATAAAAAAGAGGTTTTGGATTGGGCTTCATGGATGAAACTAATCGGTAATTCAATTTTTCAACATAGGGGCATTATCATTATCATTATATGATCAACTATTTACTTAACATCTTCCCACTTTAAGTATAATGTATAACATGATATAATTATTATTTAATATTTAATTACTTAGATATTTATAGTATTTTTATTTAGTGAAGGGGTAAAATGGTAATTGAACTTTGCAAGTTGGAGATTTTCACTTTTAATAATATACTAGATTCACCGCACATGCATTGCACATGTATGCCTGCTCTTTAGACTCATATAATTATGAGATAGTATCCTAGATAATGATTTAACTTGATGTTTTGTGACGACCCGAAAAATTTTGAAAACTTCTTATGGTTGGTCTTGTATGATGTTATACTGGTCATGGTTGAGTTTTGGTAGACACGGGTTGAGTTAAGTGTCCAAACACAAAACGGATCATTTGGTGGCCTAGAGAGGCCGTTTGGACAGTGAGCTTTGAGGAGACATAACTTTTGATGCGGGTTGAACCGTGTAACGACCCGAAAATATTTGAAAACTCCTTATGGTTGGTCTTGTATGATGTTATACTGGTCATATTTGAGTTTTGGTAGCCACGGGTTGAGTTTAAGTGGCCGAACGCAAAACGGATCATTTGGTGGTCTAGAGAGGCCGTTTGGATAGTGAGCTTTGAAGAGACATAACTTTTGATGCGGGTTGAACCATGTGGTATTCTACATATCAAATTGAATCTCCTTGGGTTATCTTTACAACTCAATTGGTTTCACTCGATTCAGAGTTCATATGAGGAAGTCATGGCAAAAATAGTGAGACTACCTGAAATTCGGAAGACATTGGAAATAGGCCCTGAAAATGGCCCAAGGCAAGGACCAAGGACTGTGTGAGGGTCCACGGTCCATGTGGGGGTCCGTGGAATGGTCCAGTGAGCTCAAGGTATCCAGTACCCATCCCATAACGGAATTCATGGCTCACGAACCACCCCACAACCCATGAGACCTCAAACGGTCTGTGTGGGTGGCCGTCAAGTGGGGAAGAAAGCTTTCCAGGGCTGTGGGTTGGTTTTTTGGCCATGTGTGGCTCCATAGACTAGTACACGGTCTTTTTGAAGCCACACATCCTGTGAACCCCCTCGTGAAGTGGTCCAGAAAGTCCCCCGAAAGTTTGAGCCGAAGCAAAGTTTAAGTGTTGCTTCACAGTGAGTTGTACGGACCGTGTGATGATTGGAAGGTCACTGTAGCTCCACCGTGTGAACTTGTTTTAAAGTTAAATATCTGTTTCATTAATGGTTAATCCGTGATTTAGTTAGTCCCTAGGCCCCTTTTATGCATCCTAAACCCCCTTAACCTAACCCTAACCCCTTTTCATCCATTCTAAGGCTCCTCATTACTCTTTGAAAACTCCTAATTGCTCTTCACCTCCATTATTGAAAACTTGAAGAAATTTGGGGAAGACAACCTTGCTTACTTGATTCTTCAATTCCTTTGGTGATTGTAAGGTATGCGGGATTTGATTCAAGGATTTTCTTTCATCCTTGAAGACCCAAGAACCCTACTCTTTAATATTTTATTTTAAAATTCTTTAAGTTATGGGTTCTTCCAACTTTGAAGTATTTAGTTGATTGGGGTTATGTGTTGTAGATTTTAGATAATTTAATCATAATTTAAGCTTGAATTTTATAAATATTCATGAAAACTCTTAAAGGAACAATATGGATGTCCCTTTGTGATTTAATTATGCATAGGTGATTTGCATCATGCTTTAAATGTGGAATTTCTCATGATTTACGTTGAATTACCTTTTAAATTGTCAGTTAAAGTTTGAAGCTCATCACCCATGTTCTTGTTCCTCACCCAAGTCTTCCGATTTGATGTTGCATGTATATATATGTATTCCCGTGGGATGAGGCTTAGTACCGAGAGATTAGAGGCGGGTGGACTATCTCCACAGGGTCCATACTCTTTTTCGTCAAACCATGTGCCAACGTGGGATTTCCCCCTATATGGGATGACTTGTATGTTTCACCTTGTTTCAAGGGTGATTAGGGTACTACTTGGCAAGTAGTCCGGATCCGGGTAGTAGCTCGCTCGGGTCTTTATTGTTGTCGGTTGAGGTCGCATCCCTGCTATATATTGATCATAGGATTGCATCTCATGCATCATGGCATTGTATCTTGTTATACTACTCTTTGGCTACGTGCATCCCTTTCGTATCACTTGTCCCCTTGACATGTTGCTTGGTCATACTATATTGTCATATGCATTGCATGCCCGCATACTTAGTGCTTAATTGTGCTAACCCATATTCTTTGTCTACATGTTCTAACCATGTAGGGACCAGAGACAATATCTACATTCTACCGGAAGACGCTTGATCATTTTATGAAGACATTTCTAGTGGTGAGCCCTTTTGTTCAAGGGAAATAGCCACCGTCTATCTATCTAGTTTATGTTACGTCATTTACTTTCTTATGTATTGAGGGCGATCCTCAAACCTTGTCGAGGCCCCGCTTATTCATGTAGAGGCTTGTTGGACCATTCTAGACTCTTGTACGTCGACTTGTTAGGTTAAACATTATGGTTATAAAATACTATGCTTATTATCCTTTATTATGAGGATTTTCACTTATTATGCTTATGATTTGAATATTGGAAATTGCAAATGACTATGTGCTTATGTGGAAAGTCCCATAATCCCGGTGTGCCCCATAGTTAAATTCCCTTTTCCCGTTTCCTTAGAAATACTTGCAATTTGTTATGTGAATCCATACTTGTCCCATTCCCGATAACATCCCCATATCTTGAGTCCCAAGTCCCTAATTCCTTACAGCTTATGTGCTATGTTTTTAGCTTCCACGCTTCAGAACCGATGATGTGTGTGATGATGCTAGGATGGCTTGATCGAGGACTTTCAGGTTCTTCTTCACCATGTCACATCTAGGCCCCCTATCCAGGTCATAACAAACCGTGTGGGCTACTACATATCAAATTGAAGCTCTTTGAGTTATCTTCGCAACGTAACTAGTTTCACTCGATTCGGAGTTTGTATGATGAAGTTATGGCCAAAATAGTGGGACTGCCCGTAATTCGAAAGATGCAGAGAAAAGGCCCTAGAAATGACCCGAGGGAAGGACCACGGACCGTGTGAGGGTCCACGGTCTGTGTGGGGGTCCGTGACATGGTCCATTAAGCTCAGGGTGGCAAAGACCCACCCCATAAACCAAGTGAAGTCTCACGGACCACCCCACTGTCCGTGAGACCTCAAACGGTCCGTATGGGTGGTCGTTAAGTGGGGCAGAGAGCTAGCCAGGGTTGTGGGTTGGTTCTTGGGCCAAGTGTGGCTCCACGGACCAGTACACAGTCCGTGTGAAGCCACACGGCCTGTGAACCCCCTCGTGAAGTGGTCCAGAAAGTCCCTCAAAAGTTTGAACCGAAGCAAAAACCAAGTGATGGTTCACGGGGAGTTGTACAGCCCGTGAACCAGTAAATGGCCCACTGTTGTCCTCCGTGTGACACTATTTTCCAGTTAAATGTCTGTTTCATTAATGGTTAATTCGTAATTTAATTAGTCCCTAGGCCCCTTTTAGGGATCCTAAGGTCCCCTAAACCCCCTTAACCTAACCCTAACCCCTTTTCATCAACACTCCTCAATTAAAAAAAAAGTCTTTCACTTCTCTCTCTAAAAATATTGCTCTCATCTATCTCTAACGATTATCTAGTCCAACGGTAACAATGCCTCACCTATGGCGCATGAGGTGCCGGTGGCCGGCAACATCCCACCGGACTTAAGCCAGAAAACTAATATCCTCTCTACCCAGCTCCATCAGAAGCAACACAACATTGCCAATTCCCCTAACTCTGCCACCCAGCGTCTAAGTGTAGCGGACACTAGACCACTATCTGGGCTAGAGCTAGCAATGAATAAAGACAGACCCAAACGGAATGAAGAAGAGGTGATCACAGAATCCGAAGGTCAGGGGCCTATGAATCCCTACATTTTGAAGGCTTTGGAGGAGCACAAAGAGAAAGAGAAGAATTAGCATCAACAAGAGATGGGTAAAAACAAACCAGGACCATCTACTTACGGCTCTGGACCAGAAGGTACAGCTGAAAGGAGTAGTCGATCGGACCCTCCATCACAAATACAAGGTAAGTCTGACAAAACTCAGCTTCTGATGTATGTGACTAATAGACAGTGACACACCCATATAGAATCGAAGGAAGGGGAGGGTGAGCTCTCTGGTACAGGAGCTCATCTTCTAAGAAAGGTTGCCAATGAGGCACCATTTAGAACCTCAGGAAAGGAAGAGGGATCCCGTACTACTGAGCTCAATGCCTTTCCCAAGGTTTCTAGCAATTTTGATAAGGCTCCCCATAAGAGACACAATATCCCTCAGGGAGTTAGTCCCCAGATTGCTCCTATCCAAAATCCTAGTCTGGACACCCAGGAGGAACAAAGGAAAGGGAAAAATGTTGAACCAGCCCTCTATACAGTGGCTCAATCATTTGCCACTAAACTAAGATTAAACATGGCTAAACAGGAGAGGCATATAGAGATAGTGCAGCCTAAGTACACCTCTAAACAAGGTCTACCAGCAGTGATCTTTAATAAGGAAAACTACATGCTCAAATTAGCTAAGAGCTGTAGATATACACTGATTGGCAAATTTAGTAGCACTATGCCCAAAGTGGAGTTAATTAGGAAGCGTTTCATAGTGCAGACTCAACTTCTAGGGGGTGTCAAAATTTCCCACTTCAATGCAAGGCATGTGTACATTGATCTGGACAATGAAACAGATTATGTTACAGTTTGGACTAAGACCAAGATGTACATAGAAAGTCAGTTGATGAGAATTCAAACCTGGACCCCAACCTTCAGACCAGAGGAAGAGACCCTCATTGTACCTATTTGGATTACACTTCCAGAGTTACCCTGGCACTGCTATAACAAAGCTTTTATCACCAGCCTTCTTGCCCCTATAGGCAAAGTCTTATACTTGGACACTGCCTCCATACAGAAAACTAGGGGAAGTATGGCTAAAGTGAAGGTCCAGATAGACATAACCAAGGAAAGACCTTCCCATGTTTGGATGGGATTTGATGAGAAGGACTTAACCATTGGAAGGTGGCAGACAATCCAATATGAGAGCATTCCTGATTATTGTTTGTACTGTAAACACCAAGGTCATATGGAACATGTTTGTACCATCAGAAGAAGTGATGAGGAATACAAAAGCAGAAAAGAAGCTGAGATGGCAAAGAAAAGTAAAGAACTTGAGGGGCCAAATGAATCCCATCCCATACAAGACAGCACCAGGAATAATAAGGACAGTGCTATAAAGAAAACATAGAAAACAGACCAAGAGCAGAACACTAGATCACAGAGGGACCAATGGCAAACTCAAGGCAAAAAAAGGAATAAGAAAGTATGGAGGCAGACACAACAGGAAGATAAACAGGATCAACATCAGCATCAGTCTAACAAGAAGGAGCAACTCTCTAATACCACTACTTCATGTAAGTCCTCTGAAACCTATATACCTCCTTATAATGCTGATCTTGCTTGCTAGGATCAGCCCACTAGCCAACCTGCAGAAGGAAATGGAAACAAGAAAAAAGAAAATACCCCTCAGGCAAGAGGAGACAAGGATTAGAATAACTCTCAAAGTAAGGGAGGGACAATTGAAAAGCCCAGGACTCAAGGAGACAAGAGGGAAAGCCAAAATCAGCTTCATATCAAAAAAATGAAAGGTATTGACTTATTTCCCCATGCGATGAATGAGAACGTCATCCTAGATCATTCTCTCATCCCCCCTTACTCTTTTGGTAATGTTGTTGCTTGTTCCCCTTCCCCTTCACACCCTGTTGTTGTTGGAGGTAAGTAAATGGTACAGGAGAACCAAACTAATTTGCAGGATGGGGAACCTGGGGGAGGGAATCTGACTCATGTTTTGCATGAGGTTCCTACTGACCCTGTAATTGACCTTAGAGCCCCTGCTACCCCTCTGTCCCTTCAGGAGGAAATGAGTCCCTTGAATAAGACAAATATGGGAGCTATGGCTAAGGACATGGATTCTATTGCTAGCAGCAGTTCTACAGGCACTGGATCAAAGAGAAACAAACTTAGCAAGAAATGAAGAGATGCTATGAAGAAGAAAATGGAAAAATAGCTAAGCTAGAGTGGAGCACCCATGAGAATAAGGAAAGATAGTGTAATAGAAGGAGGAGGGGATAAAGGAGAATTCCCCCAGACAAGTGAGAACCATCTACCTCTTAATGCTGAAGAAGGCTTGAACACTATTTGTTGCAATCTGAACACAGACCCTAGGTCTACACCTGAGGAGGAGGACGAATATCAGGTGATTCAATCAGAGGATGAATTTGACCAAGACAATCTACCTTTGAATGAGGGTGAGGAAGAAGAGACATGTGAATACTTAATCCAAGCATTCAGCCCCACAAAGGACATAGGGGACAATGCTGAAGTTCAAAGAATCACAGACCAAGAAGGGTTGTCTCCTAGAAACCTTCACCAAAGAAAAACCACTAATAAAAATAGCAAGGTTACTCAGTCTGCCACTGGAGGTAGACCGAACACAAGGCTATTCACTTCTAGATCATCCCAATGATTAACACAATCACTTGGAATGCTAGGGGTATAAATACCCAAGGTGTAGTGGAAAGACTTCTTAAGCAAATCCACAAGATAGGTGTAATCACTATTCTAGAACCTTTCTCCAAGACAGATAAGATAGACAAGTTTAAACTTCAACTTGCTATGGACAAGGGAATTAGTAATCCAAATGGGAAAATATGGGTTTTTTGGAATGATGACATTGATTGCCAGATAAAAGATTCTGATGATCAGCAGGTGACCTGTGTGATCAACCACCAACAGCTGAATATTGCACACACAGTCACTTTTGTGTATGCCAAATGTAAGGATCACTTGAGGACACCCCTTTGGGACAAAATGCTTCAATTGGCTAGCAACAGTAACAACATTCCCTGGTGCATTATTGGGGACTTTAATGTTATCACCAGTATTGAAGAAGAAAGGGGGGGGCATACCTTATAATATCAGGAAAAGCCTTGAGTTTATTGGGATTATAGAAGACTGTGGACTTAAAGATCTGGGCTTCTTAGGGAAAAGCTTTACCTGGTCTAATAAGAGAGGAGCGGAAGCTACTATCTGGAAGAGGCTGGACAGGGGTATGGTTAATGATAAGTGGCTGGAATGTATGCCTCACACCAGTATCA
>JBCEWC010006917.1:0-22231 GCA_038996855.1 Solanum aculeatissimum | reverse complement strand
AACGAATAAGATATTCACATTTGTTATGGGGATTTATTTGTTTAAGAATTCCTCCATAACCAATATTAGACGCATCAATTTCAACTATTTTCTGCCAATTAGGATTATTATATTATATTATAAGCATATAGGTTTTCACATTGAAGGATCGTGACTTTCCGAAAGGTTGTGACTTTTTCGAAAAATTGTGATTTTTTTGAAGAGTTATGACTTTTTCGAATGGTTGTACTTTTCCGAAGGGTTGTAATTTTTCTAAAGGGTTGTGACTTTTTCAAAGAGTTGTGACTTTTTCGAATGGGTGTGACTTTTCTAAAGGTTTCTGACTTTTTTGAAGGGTTGTGACTTTTTCGAAGGGTTGTGACTTTTCCGAAGGGTTTTGACTTTTTCGAAGGGTTGTGACTTTTTCGAAGAGTTATGAATTGTGACTTTTTCGAAAGGGGGTGACTTTTTCAAGAAGTTGTGACTTTTTTGAAGAGTTATGACTTTTTTGAAGGGTTGCGACTTTTCTAAATGGTTGTGACAAGAAAAAATAAATAAGAATTATGTGAGAGTGACACGTAGGTAATATTCTCTAATATATATATATATATATAATATGATTTATGTAATATTGATAGAAATTTATATATTTTTAAAAAATTTAAGTTGTTAATTATTGTGACTTCTAATTAATTTTATGATACTTTAAAATAATGTGTTTATTTACTTTATTTTAATTAATGTCGCACATATAAAATTTTGAGAGTCAATAAAAAATTTATTTATGTGGTATTGAAAAAATTTCAAGAACTATAAAAAAAAATTGTTTTTAAAATTTTTATGTTGGTAATTATTGTGATTTATAGTACCACATATATGTTACTTCCTCCGTTTCAATTTAAATTGTTAATTACTATAACTTATAGTGCATTTCATGAAAGTTTGAAATAATATATTTATTTACGTTGTTTTAATTAATGTCGCACACATAAATTTTTGAAAGTCAATCAAAATTTTATTTATGTGATACTGAAAAATTTCAAAAATCGTAAAAATTTATTTGATACTTTAATTGCTAATTGTTATGATTTATAAAACTTTTTACATAGTTTTTGAATATGTAACAAATTTCAAAGAATAAAAATGAAGAAAATACGAAAATGAATAAAAGCAGACACATCAATGACCCGACTAAAGTAGGCAACACAACTGAAAGCTCCTCAAACTGACCCCCCAAAAATAATCCTAAGAAATTTTAAAAAAAATTTATAAAAATAAATAAGAGTTGAAATAGGTAGGACAACCCTAAGCTGATTAAAAAAATTTAAGAAGTATAAAGTTTAAAATAAATGAACAAAAACAGACACGTCAATAATCAGCTGTTGCTTAAGCTATTCAAGTCAGCCTCTTATTAAACAAGAAAATTTTGAACCCAACAAAGAAAAAACTTCCCATTTAAGAATAGTACTCCATCTGTCTCATTTTATGTGACATCCTTTAACTTGACACAATGTTAAGAAAAAAGAAAGACTTTTAAAACTTGCGGTCTAAAATCATTGTTAGATATTTGTATGGCTAAGAGTCATTTCATTAAGAGTAGTAAAAAGGAAATTTTAAAGGTAAATTGTTTCCAATTAGAGTAATGTGACATTCATTTTGGGACGAACCAAAACGAAAATGATGTCACATAAAATGAAATAGAGGGAGTACTAAATAGTATAATGTATCAATAATATTGAGATTAATTATGCCTGAATTATATCTTGTCCACTGTTTTGTTCAATGTCTTATTCATGTATTGATTAATTAATGAGCCTTGCATTTCTAATACCATTATTTGATATGTATCAACTATACCTCCTATAATATTTTATTAAGGTATAAGTTATACATAGATTAAAAATCCTATCAAATAAAGGATTAAAAAATACCATGACTAATACATGCATTAAATTTTCTAATACATCTTACCAAAATGGTCAAGAATCCTCCAATAATACTTATAGAATAACATGTGAACATAGTCAGAGTTGGTGCTCAATGATGATTAGAATCTCTTTTTTCTATATAATTATTAGCTCTACTGAATCACTGATCATCAAATCTGTGATATGAGTAATCGTGTATTAGAACTGGCATTACATGAACACGTGAATGAGATACAATTGCACGTTAAATCACAGCAAAGTCTAGCTCGTCGACTCTTCATTACTTATAAATTGGCTAGCAATCCCAATTTGATAATACACATTTTTATGAATAAAACAAATTAACCATGACATCATTTTCTATGTTGGGGAATAAAGTCCACACTATGAATGAACAAGGAAAAAGAAAAATAGATAAGAACCAGAAAAATATAAAAATGTTGGGGCATAAAGTCAACGCTATGAATGAACCAGAAAAATATAAAACAGTGAACTGTCACGGTCAGAAATTGCAAAGCATAAGAAAAATCATATTTTAGCTGTAGGGAAATCAAGCTGCATATAAAATAGGCTGATACAGATCCTTTACCAAATTGTAAAATGGGGGCTGGTAAATTTGAAATGACAGCTACTTCCATGTCAACACAGCGAGTAAATGAAGCTGGACAGCTGTACTTTTCACTGAGGAACAACTTGATCATGTGGGAGAACTATGTTCATGCACTATCTACGCATCACCCGATGGCGATCTCTTTTACGGAAGCGCTCAAGCATGAATTGATCAGTCGCAGCTTGCCTTTTAACGGCTACATCTGAACTTGAATCATTGGGTTTGGATTCTGAATTTCCAGTATCTTTACTCTTATCCTTGTACAAATCAGGATGTTCTGTTAAAAGACAAATTTTACATCATTAGGGATAAAGGAAACAGTGAGGGATAAAAAACAAACATTTATAAAGTTGCAAGTAGTTCCAAGACTAACCTTGGTCCAAATGAGAAATTCAAACCCAATATATTAGATTATTGTATGAAGATACTCTTCAAAGGATCTATTCGTCGATTGATATCAAGATTGGAGAGGCTGAATAAATTGTGAGGAAGATGACATAAAACACATCCTCTTATCCCAGAAGCATGAGATATGTGAACTCAACATTCAGGTCAAATGTACTCCAGTACTATGAAGATGAATTTCAACATAAATGGGTATTTGCAAAGTGACGATTTTTCTTGAATCAGAAAAAATTGATGGTATTTGTGGTATCCTGTAACAGGAGCAAACCTATGTTACAAAATGTGATAGTTCTCATAGACTGGAAGTCATGGAACTAGGAAGGGGACCAACAGTAAGGTTTTTAAAGTGAAGTCAGCTTATTCCTTGCTCTCAGCACACAGTCGGGTCGGTAACAGCTGGCCTTGGAAGCAGATCTAGAAAATCAAGGCTCCTTTCAGAGTAGCTTGTTCTGTGTGGTTGGTGGCTAGGCGCTTGCGTAATCCAGGAAAACTTACAGAAATGAAAAACTCAGATGAGTTCCAGGTGCTACTTATGTTATGCAGAGTCGGACAATAATAGGCCCTTTTTTTTTTTGCATTGTGGAGTCACTACTCAGCTGGCAATTATTTCCCAGCCTGGTTGGACTCAGGTGGACTATGCTAAAGTTCAGAGTTGAATCTTTTTAGGTGCTGGCAGGCAATGTAAGATAGAAGAACCTGTGAAACTTGATCCAACTTGCAATTGGTGGATAGACTGAAAGGAAAGGAAGGCTAGGTACTTGAAGATAGAAGCAGTTCAATTCAGAGGATAAATATGAATCGCATACTACTTTAATTTGGATGTAAAGAAAATTATGTAACTGATCAAGAATCCTAGACATCAAAGTCCTTTTAAGAAGAACAAGCAAATGCTTTTTGCAGTCCTTTGGAATCTGTAATTGGCTAACAGCACAGCCTTTGTGCTGATGAGTTATACAATTGTTAGCTTTCTCAACCCTCCTCCCCACCCCACACACCCCAAAGAAAAAAATAAGAACAAGTCGTGAAGCTAGGAGTAAAAATAACTGTGCATACAATTGTTCTCCCAAATTGTTCAAAGATTGTCTAATCTAAAGGTTTGTAGTTCACACAAAAGGAACTTCTATCATCAAGCAACTCTGCAAACTTAGTCACAGGAAGCAATTGCAACCTACCTCTCCGGAGTTTTTCAGCATAATCCTTGCCACGCTGGAAATAGTCTGCAGAGTAACTTGAAGGTATGCTAGATTCAGTTTTGGCTCTTCCCATGAGCCTCTTCTCCTGTAGGAGCTTTTTAGCAGCTTCTGTCTCCTCGATATTCTTCAATTTGTACCTTAGACCAGTAAATTATGAAAAGGAACATAAAAAAAAATTAGCTAAAGAGCTCAACTTCGATATATCCGTGGTTGATTTCATATCAACTGAAAAATGTACAAATCTATAAACAAGAATGGATCCATTTCATGCTTAAATGTTTACAAATATAGAGTAAAATATTTGAGGTTTTCCACTGTTAAAAAATAATACGCGACAAGATCTTCAGATTCATCTTGGGAATAGAGTGCAAGTTCCAGCTTAAAAGGAAAAACTTTTCTCCTAGCAAACCTTTTTCTAAATAAAAAAAGTTCAATAGACATTTGATCAGCATACAAAAACTGTATTAATGACACCCAAGTTTCACACCATAAGAATAAATGGGCATACTCTATAGGGAGCTGTATCTCAGCTATTCCAGTAGTCCACTGAGTAGAGCTCTCTTCTGAGTTCCTCCTTTTTACCTGAAGAAAAAAGAAGGCCAATTCATGAATACAAAATAAAATAATACAAGGAAAGGTGTCGGATAGAGCGGAAAGAGTATAGAGGCTACATAGTTGACACCAACAAATTTTTTGGTCTGCGGCGTATTTCATTAATTGATGATTTGTTGAAGAGTTGCACGGGAAAACAGGAACTGTAGGGATAAACATGAAATTTAGCCAAATTCTAAACAATTAAAACTCTTAATCGTTCATAATAAGAACTCCTTAAAGGGAAATAAAATATCAAAAAGTGAAGTGCTAAAACAACTGGAAAACTAATAATGAAAATTAATTCTAAATATGCTTTCTTCCCCATTGCTAGTAGGTTGATGGATTGCGCACCCTGTACACATGTTTTGGCCTTGTGTGTCCATAAAATAGGTGACCTAACGGTTAATGGCCGCCGCCCGACTAAACGTACCAATAGTCAGCAGATTCATATGAAATAACAATAATTCTAAACCCCAAATCCAAAGGGAGTGCTATAGGAGGCACTATATTCAGAGCTGAACTACGCTAACAAGCAGTAAATTGCTACATCACAGTAATTCATGTATAAATCTTCTGCCCCTTAGTCCTGGATTGCCATAACAATTCACATGCTTGTTATCAGCAGTAGCTGTTTTTCACTTTTTTATTTATATTCTAAAAAAATATGGGGGGGTTTCACTCCATAGCAGCCCTCTCTGTAGATCTTCCATATCCAAGACGAAAACAGCAAAAAGAATTTCTTGCTATTTGGATATCTCAACACATGCTGGTGGAGGTTTCCATGTCCCGAGAAAAGAAAGAGGACGAGAAAGAGAAAAAAAGTAAATGAAAAAAAAAGAAGCTAAAGTAAAAAAGAAAAGAGGCCCCACAAAGAATAAGCAAACTTAATAAACAATCTCCTATTAGAAATGCCATTTGTACAAGTTAACTCATTTTTAACATTTTGTGCTTCTCAAACATACAGGAGAGTGGAAACATTTTTTTTACATATCACCTCTTAGAGGTATTAGTTATACTTCGAACAAGAATAGAGGGGTAAAAGGGAAGCTCACGAAGTTAAGAGTGTGTGTAAATTTTTGAGACAAATTGAGGGTGCAATTATTTCCCTTCTTTAAAATGATCCTTAGTCCCTAATCTTCTTAGAACAGTTGGAACCACATAATATACATAATTCAGATTTGTTGTCTCTACATAAAATAAAATAAAAACAAGAGTATTGACTGCAAACAGGTGGTGTAATACTCCAATAAATGAAGATTCTCTTTGTAATTAATAAAACCATTACTATTATCAAAAATAGAAAAATTAGGTTATAGTCTACCATATATCAGGCTTTTGTGGTGCCAACTGTGTGACTACAGCAAAATCCAGATTATTAGGATCCAGATGATAAGATGAATATAGAAGAGAAGACACGAGGCATCAATGAGCAAATTAAAACTGCAATATTAAATATCCAGATGAATAGATGGAAATAATATAGATAAAGTGAACCTAATAAAACTTAAAAGTGAGGATGCTAAATCCTACAAGAAAATATAGGCTCTCTTTTTATAGATTAAATCAAATACAATTATGTTAGACAGTAACATAACTTCATCAGACCAAACCAAAAAGGCAAGACAAAATATGTTCTTTCCCTTTTTCCTTTGCAATTTTGATGGGGACAAGAACTATTATGAATCTACTACTCACTTTAAGATGCTCTGGGATTTTGTAAAGTTCATCTTCTGCACGTTTCACCTCATTTTCAACTTGATCAGCCACATCAACGTTCTTGCCTCTTTTTTTGGCCAACTCTTGCTCAACATATCTCAACCTGTCAAATTTTAATGCAGAAAAGAAAGAAAGCAGTAAACATATATAGCTAAAACATGTGCATGATTAAAATTTGAGAACCAATATAAAGATACATATTTCTCTTAAAGAACTAGTCAAGAATGGTTCTTTTTAAGACAGTGATGTCCGAATCAACTTCCATGAACCTCAATTATTCCATTAGATACCTGCTATCTCCAACTAGCATAGGTACCGATTAACTCTGCCCACCGAGGCTTGGGTGGATCGGAAAAAAACCACCTAGTGTTTTTTCCCTCAGTTGGAATTTGAACATGAGACTTCATGGTTCTCCTCCCACTATTTCTTTTTTAAATATCCCCCATTACACGTGATGCACATATACATTAAAGAAACAGAAAGTACAAAAACTGGACAAGCTTAGAAGAGATTTTCTTTGGCACGGATGCAAAGAGATTAAAGGCTACAACCTAGTCAAATGGGAGATAACTCTGAAGAGCAAAGACAGAGGAGGCCTGGGCATTAGAGATTTGATGAAGCAGAACAATAGCTTGCTTGCTGATGAAGTGGTTGTGGAATTATAATGACGAGGGGCAAGCACTGTGGAAGGACATGTCAAAAACAAATATGGAGAAGATAGAAAATGGTGCAGCAACGCCAGCACTGACACTTAAGGATTGGGGGCATGAACTATGAGAAATTTGTTGCCGAAACTAGAGGTCAATCTGCACATAAAGATGGGAGATGGTAAGAGAACTAAATTCTGGAGGGACATTTGGATTAATCAATTGCCTTTGAAGAAATCTTATCCATACCTGTTCTTATTATGCAACAAACGAGAGGGATGGATTAATGAATGTTGGACAGCACGAGCTTGAAACCTAACCTTTATAAGATTTTGAATGGTCGGGAAGTGGAGAGAGTTGCCAAACTGTTGGGAGAAATTGGGGATTTCGCAGGCACCAACAGCTAGCCTGATTCTGTGAGATGGTCACAGAGTGAGGATGGAGTCTTCACTGTTGGCTGGGCATATAAGATTGGGAGTCTCCAGCAGAGTAACAATCAGCAAAGCCTGTGGAGAAAGATATGGGGAATTCAGCACCAACCAAAGTTAAATGTTTTACTTAGCTGGTTGTTAGAAGGGCATCTTTGATATATGAAGTTCTAAAGAAGATAGGAATGATCATAGTATCTTGGTGTTCACTATGTGGAAAGACAGAGGAGACCAACAACCATCTATTCTTGCAATGAAGCTTCAAAACACAAATATGGTCATACTCCTCAAAAGTTCAAGTATTAACTGGACCATACCTGAACACACTGCAGAACTAATGAGCCGTTGGATTAGGAGAAGGGTACTAAGAGACAAAATACATGGTGGAGTTTGTTCCACATAGCATATGGTGGACAGTTTGGACGGAAAGAAACAGTACAAATTTTGAAGATGTTTCCAATCCCATTCATAAGGTTAAATGTGTATTGTATCTCTATTATTTTTGGTGTACAGAATCAGGCCAAGAGGATTCAGAACAGTTTATAGAATTCTTAGGATCTGTAAGGCCCCGCATGCTAAAAGGTCAAAATCCAGAAAGAAGTGTAGAACTGAGTTCTGGTACAGGGATGTACGAGCCCATCTATGACTCGTGGTTGAGTTTACGGGTCGTAGATAGGCCTCATAGATGGGTCAGACACTTGGTGAAATTTTGGAGTTTGGGGTTGATGTACAAAGGGTTCTACGACACGTAGAAGGAATCACGAACCGTAGACAATGGCTTGTAGAAAGAGGACCAAAACAAGTTTCTGAAGTTGAGAAAAGTGTAACCAAATGAAAGCATTGTACGAGCGGTGGTCCATTTCACGAGCCGTAAAAGGGTTTCATGGTTTGGGTTCTGAAAGGGTGAAATTTTCTAAGTGTGGGGAGGACGTACGAGGGGTGTTTAAGACCCATAGATGGAACTACGGGCAGTAGAAGGGTGTTCATAGATGAGGATCAGAGGCCAGTTTTAGAGGCCAGTTTTTGAAGCTCGGGAAGTGTAACCAGACGAAACCCCTGACCTACGAGCCATAGATTGATCTACGATCCGTAGATCAGGCTCGTAGATAGCCCTCGACAGTTTTTAATGAAGGGTAGTTTCGACATTTCCCCGCACCCTAAGTCTTAATCTACATTGTTTAATGCCTAAATCTACCCATATCAATCCTCAACCCTATCATTACACTCTCATTCTCTTCCAACTCTAATTCCTCCCAAAAATCTCCTAAAGGCACTCAACTCCCAAGACTCATTGAGGGCAAGAAACTAGGATTTCAAGGTTTTCTCCCCCAATCTCAGATTTCTCTCATAAATTTCCAACCAAGGTATGTGGGTTTCATTTATAAGTTCCTTCCACCCATGAAACCCAAGTATTTTCCTTATTTTATTAAGTTTCAAGCTATGCGAATCTTCATGAATGTCATGATATCTCTTTAAATGTTTATGCTATGATGTATTTACTGCCTAATGATGTATTATGCTATGAATTTATGCTATATTATTTTAGTTTGATGATTCACAAGATGTTTCATGACTTACTACCTAGGATTTTGAATGCTTATAGTGCGTTGTTTTATGAATGATTTAAATTGATGAGTTTCACTATATTTATGCATACTCCTCTTGAGTTGCATGATTTAAAATCTACCTGCATTGAACCCACCAAGTTTTTTACTATGCTCAAATGAAATATGTTATGAATGACAAAGGTTTCAATTGTATGTTTATGATAGTTATGAAAGCCCTTTTTATGAATGTATGAAAGATGGTGAAAGGACAATTCTCACTTAAATGGATCATAAGATTTTTAATGAGCTACCCCTATTATGATGAAGTTATGTTTCAAGCTTTTTATGGATGTATATGCATATGATTATGCTATAAATATTATGTGGGACTTGACTTAGCACCGAATGGGGCTTGAGGTAGAGTTCAGTAAGAGAATCCTAGTAGCAACCTCCAGTCTCATTAACTATGTATCGCCATAGGAGCCTTGGTAGGCTAGGCTAGTGGATCCACAAAAGCATAAAGTTAAAGAAAGAGTACATGCATAAGTTGACGGAGTTCTACTTGGCAAGTAGTCTCCCCGGCCAACGTAGGGGGTTATGGTGGATTACATGTAGTAGCTCACATGGTCTTATATGTCGGTTATGGTCTCCTCCAACATATGCATGTATATGATGACTTGAGATATTTATGTTGCTCCAAATCATGTTTTAAAGATGCATAGATCATCCATCATCTCTAGTACCCTTATTTTCCTTGTTATGCTAAGCATATTGCCTATTATAATATTATGGTTCTTCATTGCATTGCATCTCTTATACTTGGTACATTCAAAGTACTAACGCATACCTTTGCTCCTCCTACGCATGGCTAGCTTTTGGGATTTTTGAAGACCATTAATGGTGAGTCCTCTAGTTCAGGGACAATAGCTTATCTCTTTCAAGTTTGAGTTTGTATTAAGATTTTTTGACTATCTTATCGTATCCTCCGGCCAAGTCTATGGCCAGAGGTATTATTGGACATGTATGGGATGTGTATGATATAGTTCTTGTTTGATGATTGATCCTCCTTTAGTCCTGTTTCCCCTTATTTTCCGCTTTCAACTTATATACATTACCTATGAAATGTTTGATGAATACTAAGAAGCTTGGATGAGGTACCTCCGGATTCCTCATCCGTCGTGTTACGACTAGGCCCTAGGCTCGGGTCATGACAGGATCCTTGTAAGTACTTTTTGTCAGTTTTGAAGGTCCTTGGCACCTCCTTAATGCTGAAGAATACAACAACACCATTTAAAAAAAGAGAGAGAGAGAGAGAGAGATATAATCAAGGGCAGTGGATCTAGAACATAGGCCACTTAGTAATATTTTGGTACAACTTTCTGTTTCGCAAGCCATCTCCAAGAAACTGAGCATTTGCACAACGTTTTGTAGAAATACTAACTTCCTAATGATTGCTGAACACAGTACAAGAAAGGGAAGCCTTCTCAATCCCACAGGCCACACTTGGAACATATCTTCTTTATACCGATCTTAGCCAGTTGCAAAATCAACCCAAGTGGAACAATCAGAAAACTTGTATTTGAGGGAATATATATGTGTGCTAACTAACCATTTACAATAAGCTTCAATGGGTCCAGTACGAGAGATCCTAATGCCATTAATACTTTTTGTCTTTCTTACTTCGATTCGGGCTGGTTTTGGAAGTCAAGTAATAGATTTGCTTAATTATTTATTTATTGAAAAATCTGGAAGCTTATTAGGTCTATCTGTAGATTCAATGTAGGGGAGAGGGTTGATGGTTAATTAAACATCTAATTCTCTGCTCAAACCAGGGTCTATACACCCTGACACTAAATAGTTATCCAAATGTAATACAAGGTAGTATTCCTACAGCTTCCTTTTTTTAAATGTTTCTGCCATTCTAAAATATGATTCCGCCACTTTCTGATCACTCAAGTATAAATCATACCCAAGTCCTAACCATTAACACTCCATAATTTTGAAACTGATACTTTTTTTTGAAACTGAATTAAACACCATAATCAAGTCACCAACTCCCCTAACCCAGCAAGAATTTTTAGTGAACAGGTCCAAATGGTCCAAAACTTGAACCTCAACTTGTCGAATATGTTACTTCGTTTCACAAATTTGTAAGTGTTTTATCCAGCATATCAAACCCCTGGAAAACAAATTCCAGAACTTCAACCCCACTAAACCCAAGGGCTTTCCCATTTTTCAGCTAGAAAAGCAGCTCCATAATGGCCCAAAACATCCAACTCTTCAGCTACCAATAGGATGGGGGTAAACTAGTAGTTTGTGTGACTAGCAATCGATAACGTTCTCTTGTATATTTTTGGAGAAACTGGAGCATTTCAAATAGGACCATGTTTCTGTACGAGACACACTACCATTTTTATTTTATTTATTTAAAAACAATTAATTTACCAAACAAATTATGATGAATATCACCAGTGAAATAAGAAAGAAACCTCCAATTTTGGCTCCTCATAAAACTTTCCTAACATCAAAAGCATAGTAGCTAATAAGTTTATTTTCAACTCTATGTTGAGCCGAGTTATCATAGGCGAGTAATGAAGGAAAAAACCATTGATATCTTTCGAGGCTTTAAGCACAAAGTGTAAATAAAGCATAGGCTTTAGTGAAAAAGGGGAAAGTGAAAAAAAATATTAAAAATCTGTATGTTCTTCCAAGAATGAGTTATATGGTAACAGAACTACAAAATTAAATTCAACATAATTGTTTAGTGTTTCCCACTTTAAGACAAAGCCCATGGGTTGAGAAACGCCTTAATACCTAGGTACGTGAACTAAACCGCCTCAGTAAGGCGAAGTGCTTAACCTGTTTGCACCGAGCTTCATAGGTTAATCAAGGCTTTGAAGACACTGATACTAGATCAACATTCAAAAGAAGAATGTTGCAATTTCAAAAAAAAAAATTGTTGTATCAGCATTCTATGCATTTAATCTCCTTTTATTGTTGTATCAAAAGAAAAGTTGTGATAAATGAGAGGATTTAATTCTGAATTACATCTAATCGTTGCTTTAAGTTGTTGGACTCAGGCGGGCACATGACCAATATGTATCTTCTTTGTGATATTGCTGCTTTTGCCACAATCGCTGAGTGAATTACCAGTGACCATACCCTCCAAGGATTAATGAGTGTAGTGGAGAAGCTACGATGCCTTGCCTTTCCCAAAATGAGATATTATAAAAAGGTTTTGTCCACTGCCAACCTTATTAAACAGGGAAACCAGAGTCAACTTGACAATCAGGTAAATTGAGGAGCCACCCTTACTCCGAGTAAAGATACAGCCTTTGCAATGCCAAACTTCAATGTCATCAGAGAGATCACCAAAGCAGATAATTTCCTAATGATTAAAAAAATAAAAAACCTCAAAAGGGTAACCTCCTTGACCTTCAATTACACCTCTAATTATATTGTACTCACCCAGTAGTACGATGGAGAGAGGTAGTTTGAATAGCAAAGTGTTACGATATTGCCTAATATCTAGCCTAGTAGGATCATTTTTGGCTCCATATGCAAATGAAAAGACAGATTCCAATTGATGAGCAAGAATAGTTCACTGCCTGAAATATACTGCTTACAGGAATATTACGGCTATTACGTCTGTATCTAGATGGAGGCAGCACTTGATTGGAAAAGAATCCCAAAGAGGAAATGATCAACCTAGTGTAATTCTATCTAATAACCAACCTAATGCAACACCATAAGCAGAGTTAGATCCAGAATTTACCATTATTTGTTTAACCTTTAAAATTCTTAGCCCTGAACTCACTTTAATTCTAGAGCACGAGTTCAGACACATTTTCTTTTATCCGTGACAAAATAACCGGGTTCAATTGAATCAGTAGCACTAAGGCTACATCCTCCAGTGACCACATGCATTCAGCAACACTACGGTAATGAATAACACATTAAGATTGAAGGATTCAGTTGACATTACATGTTAGGGTCTTCTTCCATGACGGCTGTTTCCTGAGCAAAAGTATCTTGCAACACCAATTCATCCTTCTCCCCATCCCCTTCACCCTTATCATTCACCTTACGAACCAAACCACCTGCACTGCTATGACCGCTGCCGCTGCTGCCTGCTGCAACCTGTGATATTGTTGAGGATACAGCTGGGACACCTAGCTTCCTCTCTCTTTGTTTTTGAAGAAACCTCACCTCCTCTAAAGCCAACCTGCCTCAGTCATCTCAAATCCTCTTTAACGAATTCCAGACAAACAATAAGAAAGAATGGGGGCACAACACATCAAAATTGAAAACCCTAAACTCTATTGAAGAGTGAACTCACTCACCTCCTTTGTTGCTCGTCGTCGGAGCCGTCGTTATCCTTAATTGATGAGTCTTCTTCACCGTCGTCTACTCTACTTCTCTTTCGGAAATTCCTCCGCTTCATCATGCTTTTTGCATCTTCCACTAGAAAAAAAGGAACACAGTGTTTGGGTGATCAGGGTAGATAGAGCCAAAGTATTTACCCCAGTAACCCTTTTCCTGTTTTGGGTGATCAGGACCGAGGTTAATCCTCTATATTCCATTGGTACATTTTGTTTAAGAAACAAATTAAAAATAATTATGAAAAAATTATTTAGTAGAAAATATATTATTTGTGATATTTATATCATATAGGATTGAGCTCTTTTTTAAAAAAATAAATAGAAAACAATTAAGAGAAAATTATTGAAGTCTTATTAAACTCTAAATAAAGTATATTCTTTATGATACTTCATCGGGATATGGATACAGTATTAGTATCACATAAGATTGAGCTTAATCCTTTGTAATACTCCGTCGGTATATTGATACTGTATCGATATTATATAGGGAATATTAATTGTCATTAATTAGGAGAGCATAAATGTAAGTGGGGAATATGAATGTAAATAGTTTGCTTCAAACCAGAAAATTACACAGGATGCTCCAAATGTAGTGGTCTTAATTTTTTGTCCTCCAAAAAAGAAATCTTACAAAAATATCTTTTCTTTCACTTTAAATTGAATCAAAGTGCATTTTTGTCTCTCTACATTTTAAATATTTTTTTAAAAACTCTTTATGCTTAATAGGGATGGCAACGGGTCGGCGTGGGGCAGGTTGAGCTCAACTCATAATTTTTTTAAATTGCTCCATCCCGTCTTGCATGACAATTTTTTTCATTTTCGACCCACCCCACATAAATTTGTAAGGTCTTTAACTTGATGTTTTAAAGTCCTTGGACTAAGAGGCAAAAGTTATATACATATGATAAATCAAGACATAATGTAGTTGTCAAGTCTAGCCCATGAGCTTAAGTTATGAAGTTCTTGGTCTAGGTCATTGTCATGCCCCGAGAGGGTATCCTTGGCGTGGTCGGCACTCGAAAATCATTGTTGGCTCCCAAGCGAATCACTTGGCCTCATCACATTAATTTAATCACAGTCATATAGCGAAAGACATCAACAGTCAAGAAATAGCTCAACAAGAATATGAAAATCAAATCTTTATAGATAAAGGTCGTAAGCCAACCAATTCACTCGCAAGACTAGTAAGAAAGAATCTAGCCAAAATTCTATCAAATCATTAACTCAACAATCTAGTCTATGAAGCCTCTATCACTACTATCTATAGATGGTGTCAATGACAGGTTTGTGGCTATCTCAAATTAAATAAAATAAATCTCAACTCTAATAGCTAGACGATAGTAATATGGAAATCCTCCGAAAACAAGGAGGTCTCACCAATCAACTGAATGCGGATAGATCCTCAACGATGCTCATGTTGATGATCCTTAATACCTATCTTTATGATGCAGGTCCAAATGGACATCAGTAAATGGAATATACGAGTATGTAAAATGACAGGGAGAAACATGCATCAAGGTATAATCTATCAACTTAGATAACTCAAATCAAGAAAATAAGGAACTCGATCAAGATGTCATAAGTCAAGTAAAAATACAGTTTAGATAGAGACCAGTCCAATCGAATCCAATCCAATTAGAGTACTATCATATCTTATTGGGAGTTTCACTAACCGACAACCATCACGTATGAGCTAGTGATAATACGATGAACCGACGTCATTGCCCACTTGTCTAGTACCTTGCCAGGGTAAGGGACACTCACAATCAATTAATCAAATCCTCTTAAAGGACTTCAGAGGTATGACCCCTATCCAATCAATCCTATGTTAGTGACATAGTATTGAGTACAAGTTAGACTTACTTTTACTCAATTCGGTGCTCAGTACTCCTCCCAAGACTCAATGCTCATAAAATAATCCATTCAATCAGTGAGTCTCATAAGGACTCTTATCAATTCCATCATAATCAAGCCATTTGGCCGATCAACGATCCAATCAATTTTAAATCACATCTTTCAAGAGGGATTTAGGCAACTGTTATGAGGACTATCAATTTTGACCAATCATTTGAGTTCAATTATGAAGACTCCCGGGACCATCAAGTTCTATCAACATCATTATCACCATTCTCACATCATAATCGCAATCACACTATTAAGGCTCTAGACTTAATCCCTAGGTTCATTCATATAAATTTAAATAAAATAATATCTAGGGTTTATATTTAAAATAGGAGTTCAAATCATTTGTTCAAGAAACAAGTTCGTAAAAATATTTATTATGCAATATTACGTAAAATATATGTTTCAAGAAAACCTTCATGGAGATGCAATCCCTTCACAATTAAACCTATCACCTCACATCAATGTTACATTTGTATTCAATACTATTCACATTCATAGGTTCTACAATTCATGCTTCTATTCTCAATCAATGCATCTAGACATTCAAGTTTAAGAGACAAAATAACCAAGGTTTACGTAGTAAATGATGAAATTCATGTGTTCAAGAAATTAACTCATGAGAATTATCAATTATATAATAACAAGTAAAAATATTCTAAAATTTTAGGAAAAATCTCAAGAAAACATTCATGGAGACTAAATCTTCACAATCCAATTAATATAATTTATGGTGCACATGGAAGAACAATCATATGCTTTAGGTTAGCCCATCATATTTAGAAGAGAAAAATCTCTTGAAGAGACCTTTGGTTGCACTTGAATATGAAGAACCCAACCTCTTCTTTGGGAGAACTTTGAACGTAGAAATCTAACGTTTTCAGGGTTTTATGGGTTAATCGGAGGTTATTAGGATATATGATAGGCTTAGGAAAGTTAATTAAGGGTAAAAGGTAAACAATATCCTTTTGGAAAAGTCAAATAATCATCAAAATTGAAAAAAATGATCTTTTGATGAGTTCTGGGGCCAAAACGATAGTTTTAGGGCCCCATCGCCAAATCATTCAGCGATACATTAAATGGGGACCTTGGGTCGCCCTTTTTGAAAGTTTTCAGAATATTTCGGTGGTCAAAATCAGTGGATCGCCTAAATGTTCAGCGGTCAAATTGACCGTCGCCTAATTTTACAACGTCAGACACGTTTTAGTAAAATAGTCATAACTTTTTACTCCAAACTCCGATTAAGGTGAAATTGGATCCATTGAAAATATAATTCAAATATATTTAATTTGATGTATTATAGATCACCTAACTCATTATGTGCAGAGCTATATGATCATTTGAAGTTGACTCTTCTATGAACTCATACAAAAAATTAGTCGATGGAAAAATTTTGAACTTGACTTGGCCTTGGGTGTCCCTCAGGACCTCAAACCACACCCAACACACTTCAGATACTTAGAAAAGGACCTTAACATACATTCACAATGTTGAAGTTATTGGATCACCCAATTTAATAGAATTTCGTATCAAACCTCAATTGGCAATGAAGGTTTAACTCAACTTTGTGTTAAAGGATTTTTGTGACCTTTATTCATCTCAAATTTATCACCCCCTATAGAATAAACTTTAATACCTATATGGAAGATTAGAATCACTCGGCATGATCCCATACACATAAGAGAAAAGTTTGAATCTTAGCTTAGAATTTTTCAAGGTGTTACGGTCTTGCCTCTAAGGCAAGAGGTATAGAAAATCTAATAAATCAAAATATAATGTAACGGTGTCAAACCTTGCCTTTGGAGCTTAACTTGTTGTTTGGAAGTCCTTGGGCTAAGAGATAAGAGTTATAAACCATGTAGCAGTGTCAAGTCTTGCCCATATGGACAAATTTGTAAAGTTGTTGGTCTAAGTCTTGCCTCTAAGACAAGAGGTATAGAGTATCTCATAAATCAAAATTCAAAAATTCTGTGTCAACTCTTGCCCATGAGACGTAATTTGTTCTTTAAAAGTTTTTATGTTAAGTATTGCCTCTAAAATAAATATCTCGTGAAATTTCAAACCATATATATTTAAAATAGTAAAGACGAAAAAAAATTATCTTGAAACTTGAGTTTAAAAATTATTTAATTTAAAAGAAATACAAAATGTATAAAAGAAATATTGTTTATAGTTTCATAATTTAAAAAGTGAAAGAAAAAATAAACATAAGGGAAAAAAAGTAGGACTCACACTTATATATAAGCAGCTGAAGCAAGCAAGACGACAGAGAGCTACCTGCTTTGGAAGGTTGTGGCAGAAGCAGGCAGGACAACGAAAAGTAGGACTCACACTTATATATATAGAAGATGATATCTCATTTTACATGACTTAAAATAATTGATCGGGGCAAGGTAGTAAAATCACAATCGAAACAGTTGCAAAAATGAGATAGTAAAATCACAGTTGAAACAGTTGAAAAATGTCTCATCAGGGGTAATATTGCAAAATTATAGTAGAATCAGTTAAAGAAATATAATTAAGTAGCTGAAGCAGGCAGCTTAAGCAGACAGGACGATGAAGAGTTGCCTGCTTTGGAAGGTTGTGATTGGTCAGGAGCGGAAGCAGGTAGCTCAAACAGACCGGACAACCAAAAGTAGGGCTCACACTTATTTATATAGAAGATATTTCATTTTACATGATTTAAAATAATTGATCGGGGCGAGATAGTAAAATCACAATCGAAACAGTTGCAAAAATGACATAATAAAATCATAGTTGAAACTGTTGGAAAAATGCCTCATCAAGAGTAATATTGTAAAATTATAGTAGAATCAGTTAAAGAAATATAATTAAGCAGCTGACGCAGGCAGCTCAAGCTGGTAGGACGATGAGAGCTGCCTGCTTTGGAAGATTGTGATTGGTTAGGAACGGAAGCAGGCAGGACAACCAAAAGGTTTAGTGGTGGGTATGACCACCACTTATTTATATAGATGTGACAAATTTACTTTTCAATTTAAGAAATATAACTACGGGAATTTTTTTATTTACAAAAATAAAAATCATGATTGTTCATTTTTTTTTATCTAACAATAATATTTTATTCATCATTAACCAAATCTTACTAATTAAACAAAAAAATTAACATGTGGCCGATCAAGAATTGCATGTTAAAAAATAAAAGTAAAAAAAATTGGAATGAATTTGTGAGCATATTAGGAGTTATAGGATTAAGAAGGAAGAAATTCGAGACAAGACGAGAGTGACTTCTATGTCAAATAAGATGCATGAGAGAAATGACATTGAGATGATTCAAACACGCCGTGAGTAGATGCAAAAATGCATAGTGCTAGAGATTGCCTATTGTGGATTTTCAAGAGAAGTAGATATAGGGTTGAGAAATATTGAAAAGAAGCTATTAGACAAGTCATGATATACCTAAAGTTTAGGTAGTCAAGCATTGTGTAATTTTCTTGACAATATTCTTACTACTGCTCACAATTATCTTAATTTCCATTTTATTAGTATTTGTTACTTCTTTTCTATCATTTTCCACTCTATTTATCATACTATGATTATTTTCTCCCATATTTTCATCACGACTTCTTCACATTGTATTCTCTTTTTGTATTATGCTTGCTTTAATTAGGGATTTATCGAAACAATTTATTTACTTATTTAATATAGTGCTAATGTATATATACATAACCATTCCTTCTAAATTTTAATTTCTATTTACGAAATTAAATCAAATATATTATTACTAAGGAGATAAATCATGAAATCTTAAAAAATTATCCTCCATTTATTATTAAAAAAAAAGTTATTAATAAAACATATATCTGAATGTTGTGTTATAAAAGAGTTTAATAGACCTTGACTTGTGAATTAGAAAGAACAAAAGCATTGAAGCATCGAATCAATACACTGTAAAAAGTGATTATCAATCAGGAATATTTTTAGACATATTTTTTAAGAGAAATCTCATATAGTTATTTTTTAACATATTTTAGATAAGTATATTTAGGTTTGATCGATTTTTTTTGGAGAAATTACATATATGTATACAAAAAAGTAAAAAATTTACAAAAAAAGTATCCCATGTTTTATTTACATAAAAAATAGTCCTAAAATCGGCGAAACTATACATGACTATACAATATAGTTATAGAAAATATATACTACTATACAATGTATGTTACATATACATAAACTATACACTAAATATACATTATGATACACAAATATACACTGACTATACATGCCTATACAGCGAGGGCTAAATGCCCAAAATTGTAGCAAATAGCCAAAGGTCAGCCGGATGACTACTTTTCGTAATTAAAAAAAAAAAGAGCTATTTTTTGTATAAATAATTTATGTCATTGACTTATGAATGTAATTATCCCTTTTTCTTTTCTAGTTCAATATCAGCGAGGTGCTTGGATAAATATTTTTAAGTGACTTAAAAATAAAATTATTTTATTTTATTTTTTTAATTTTTAACCTATCAAAACACCCTCTAAAATCAAACCAAATGTAAATCTATATTTGTTTTTAAAAAAATGTTTTGATTTGATCTTTGGATATGATCAAAATGTGAAATTAAAAAAATTTAAGGAAGTTCCTAGTGAACCAGTAGAAATTCAGCATTAGATACGAAATTCATCAGCCACAACTTTAGATACGCTTATTCACACATGTAGAGAGTTGTGTCCACACAAATTAACCCACTCGCTTCAAGTAGACCTGGGTCCCACGCGCCCCCACACTCGAAAGACACAACCACAAACTCTCTCGTCTTGTACCCCAAAAGCCCAAACTACTATGTGAATCTCAGGCATACGTCTTTTCTGCATCTCCGTCGGAGGTCCTCGATTTCCGTTGGCTAGTTATTTTATTTTTTTGGTTGAAATGTATAACCTAATCCAGTGAAGAGAAATCGGCCATGTTTGGACTAAATTTGAAGTGCTTCGGAGTAGATAGACATTGCCGGTTTTATAAATATGTTTAATTGGAACGACGAAGAGGTGCGTTAAAGTTTCCTTCCTTGAAATAAACTTGAATCAGCTTTTGTTTGGGTTTAGGAGAAGAAAATACTGAATGTAGTGCTCTTTATTTCTTTCCCCTTTGAAGTCGAATTATGAATTTTTATGAATCCTTATTCAGCTATTTATTTTCTCACATCCAAGTTTTTTTTTTTTCTGTTAAATTTGGATAGCATGTCCTGGATTTTCTTTCTTTCCTACTTCTGTTAGATATGTTTATTCTAAATTGAGAATGCCAAGTAGTAAGCTATTTTTTAGCTGTTCAATATCTATTCGGTGAAATCATAGCTTAATAAGAGCTTGTTTGATGTTACTGGACTAAACTCAGTCAGTGAGATTTCTTGGTAAACTAAGTTTGAGTGGAAAATATAAGAAAATATTAGATGGAATGGCCTGTTTTTGAGAAGGCAAGCAAAGTTTAGTCACCGTTTGCCACTTTTTAAGGCGGAAATAATATTTGGACTAAAGTACTCCTAGTTAACATACAGAACAACTCTAGCACATGGTGCAGAGTTTTAATCTCCTGTTTGCATTGGCCATCCTGTGAAAGAACTAGGTGCTCTTATCACCTTGCTTTAGACATAAAATTCTTGATTTTTCTTTCTAAAAAAAGAGAGAAGAAAAATCTTGATTTTTGCCTCCATGGTGATTCTTCATATTTAGTAATTTCCTCATAGTTCATTGCTGTGTTGTCTTTGTGTATCAATTCATCATCAGTGAGGTTTCTGTGTTCCTGCAAACTCCAAGATTTGTTAATTGATTCTAAAACTCTGTTTTCCTCTTTACCAAATTGCCAATATTGGAAGCGTTCCACTCCATTAATTTAGCTTTCAAAGGTTTCAGCTTTGTTGCTAGAATAAAATCTGGATGACCCTGGAATGCAACAGAGACCCTATAAGTTTTAACCATCTACCTCCATCCCTCAATTAGCAAAATTGAAGTATGATTTCCTTTGTTCCCAATCACCACAAATAATCTGATTAAGGCAGTGGTCTGATGTGATTCTCGGCTAAAATAGAGAAATTTACCGAAATGAAGCCCTTTCAGCTAAAACAAATCACACCACGACGATCACCACGAAACCCCCCACGAATTAGGCTTTTGAATCGCCCAATTCGGACCTATATTGATCAAGATATGAATTTCTGAAAATTTCACAAATTTCAGTCCGAAAATGGGAAATGCAGCAGCTAAAAATAGGAATCTCACCTCCAACGAAGCTCCAAAGTTACTTTCCGATTCCACAAACACGTTCTTCGCAAAAAAATCCTTCAATTTAGATCCAAGAATCACTTAATTTGGACCTAAAATGCTCCTCAAATCACACTCCAAAGTTTCCAAGAAATTCAGCTCTAATTTCCTCCGAACCAGCAGCAAAAATTTAATATTTACCTCGAACGGAGCACCCACGATCAAATTCCACGTGAAATAGACCCCTGAATCGCACAATTTGGCTCAAGAATGCCCAAGATATCAGTCCTCAAACTTTGGAACATAATTTGGTTAAAAGCTGGAAATTGCATGTGTATATATAGGCCACCTGCACCAGAAACCAGCTGAAAAGCTGATGTTTCTCAATTTCGAAATTTTCGACGGGGTACTCGGAATTTGTTGAAAACTTTGTACGCACAAATGGATCATGCCACCCCACTAAATTCGACGTTCTGGACTCAATGGCGCAATGAAAATTTTCATATGAGGTTGTCATGGCTAAATGTGGGTCCCACTCCCACGGCCTTTTTTTAGCCAAATTCCACCGAGGGGCTCGGGATGAGTTCGGAAGCCTCGAGAGTCATAACTGTTAGAATAGGAATAGGTAAATACAATCCTACTTAGAATAGGAATAGGAATAACAATAATATATAGAATCCTACTT
>JBCEWC010006916.1:0-22231 GCA_038996855.1 Solanum aculeatissimum | reverse complement strand
GGCTTTGTAGACTTATTGTATATAGTTCGGTTGTATCTTGTCTCTAAATAGTTGTGGCTTCAACGGCCAAGTCTTGTGTATATGTTTGGTGCTACATATTTTGATCTCCTATCTCAGAAGAGTTGTCATAAACATATGCATGATAAGTACAGGTTGTATGTTGGTTCTCTCGGGCCTAAAGGGCACCGAGTGTCTGTCCGTCTTTGTAGGGTTGGAGGCGTGACAGCGAATTTCCTAAGCCTCTACTTTCCAGAGAATATGTCCCATGTTCCCTTCCCTTAGAATTACTTGTTGTGTTTGAATAATGGGAATTCCTTATCCCTTGTCCCATAAAGTGCATCCTAAGCCCCTAACCTTCTTAGTACTATTTGTTGATGAATGATTCACACTTCTTAACCAAGGATGTGTGTATGGATGCTATGAGGCTTGTTTGGGGTGCCTCTGGGTTCCCCATTCTCCATGTCTCACCTAGGCCCCAGGCTTGGGTTGTGACACTAGCAACCTACGTTTTTCATTATTCTAAGTTTAAGTATTTTATCATGCATTCAAATAAGTGTGCGTTCCTTATTTTCCACATGCATTATCTTATGTTCCATGGCTTAAGTAATGTCTTAAATGATCATATTGTTTGCTAGTTCATGACATGTATCCCATTGCATTGCATACTCACATACTAGTACATTCAAAGTACTAACGCATACTTTTGCCGACATGATTTAACCATGTAAGGTACGGTGCTTCTCCTCCACGTGGCTAGCTTTGGATTGTTGAAGTTGAGAGTTTGTGAGTCCTTTAGTTTGGGGACAATATCCCAGTTTCTTTCAAGATTGATGTATTAAGACCTTTGGATTATCTAGTTGTATTTCTTTTGCTACATTTTACTTGAGGGTGAGCTTTAACAGGCCTTAGCCCCCGTCAAGTCTATTTTAGAGGTATTGTTGGACAAAGTATTAAGAGTCTATGTTTTAAGTTTCCTTCATGGATTTTATGTTCAATCTCCTTTAGCCCCGTTTCCCATTTAAATTTTGCTTGTATTTATGTTCAATTCCTATGAAATGCTTGATGTATTCTAAGAGGCTTGGGTTCCTTCGGGTTTCTCATTCACCGTGTTATGACTAGGCCCTAGGCTTGGGTCATGACAGTAAACCACCCTTATACTTAGCCAAATTCGCACCCCAGTACCCCAAACCATGAGTCTAGTTTATGACTCATAAATTAGACCACGAGCCATAGATTGAGCTCATACTTTTTCCCTACAAATTTCTAGTTTCCCCTTTTTCATGCATTTTCATACTTTTCAACATGTAGGGCCTTACAGAGGGAAATCTTAGGCAACTTCTAAAGCATACCATGAATTATAAAGAAGGAAAAGTTATATAAATGCCTCATAGCCTCTCATTCATAATTGTGGTGCACTTCACAACCATGTACAAGACTCTATTCGATGTTGTATGTTTGACATCGTAGGAAAATTTCAAAACTCCATGCTCTGATATCAAGCTTTTCATGACCCAATCCTAGGGTCTAGCCATAACACGATGAATGAGGGACCCGAAGGAACCTCACCAAGCTTTTTAGCATTCATTTTAAGTATTCATAAGTGTTTGAACATAATAAAATGGAATTTAAAATGGGGAATGGGACTAAAGGACATTCAATATAAGACTCGCAAAATGAAATCAAGATAAAGGTTGATACACTTGTCCAACAATACCAACTACTAAAAGACTTGATGTAGGCTATGACATATTCAAAGCTCACCCTTAAGTATAAGTACCAGGAGAAGCAACATAGAAAGTAAAAGTCTCAAAATAAGATACAACTTAAGAAGTAAATGCCTCAAAGTACAATACGCATGAA
Source organism: Solanum aculeatissimum (assembly GCA_038996855.1). Lineage (NCBI taxonomy): Eukaryota > Viridiplantae > Streptophyta > Magnoliopsida > Solanales > Solanaceae > Solanum > Solanum aculeatissimum. Next base: position 20,371 of record JBCEWC010006916.1, on the reverse strand, counting down.
AGGATGAGGTGTAGTCTCCCGAACTAGAGGTCTTACCCAAAGTCTAGCCACATTCTAGAGGAGTAGGAACGGTTGTCCCTACACAGTGATATCATGTAGGAAAAGTTACGTTAGTACTTTGGAATGTACTAAGTTTGTGGTGTGCAAATGTAACACATGAAATGGTAATGTTATCATTTATGAAATGGTAATGTCATCATGCATGAAATTGTAATGCCATCATGCATGAAATTATAATGTCATCATAATCAATATGTATAGTCATAATCTAAGAGTAAAGCTCAATATGGAATGAATGATAAATGCATCATTTAAAATAAGCTTTGAGGTAATGTAATCAACATAAATATCACATGCATAACTATGTGGGAGGAGTTCATAACCAACATTTAAGACCATATGATCTACTACATGGAATCTAACATAACCTCCTACATTGACACGGGGAGCCTACTAGCGGGACAGAAATCTATCAACTTATGCATACATATCTCATGTAACGACCCAAAAATTTTTGAAAACTCTTTACGGTTGGTCTTGTATTATTTTATACTGGTCATGGTTGAGTTTTGGTAGCCACGGGTTGAGTTTAAGCGGCCGAACGCAAAACGGATCATTTGGTGGCCTAGAGAGACCGTTTGGATAGTAAACTATGAGGTAGCATAACTTTTGATGCGGCTCAAACCGTATGGTATGCTACATATAAAATTGAATCTCTTTGATTTAGATTTGTAACGCAACTAGTTTCACTCGATTCGAAGTTCGTATGAGGAAGTTATGGCCAAAACAGTGAGACTGCTTGAAATTCGAAAGACAACTGAAATAGGCCCTGAAAATGGCCCAAGACAAGGACCACGGACCGTGTGAGGGTCCACGGTCTATGTGGGGGTCCATTCCATGGTCCATTGAGCTGGGGGAGGCTAGGACCCACCCCAAAACCCAAGGCATGGTTCACAGACCACCCCACGGTCTGTGAGACCTCAAACAGACCGTTTGGTGGTCCGTTGAGTGGGGCAATGTGTTGTCCGTATTGTGGGGTTGATTTATGGACCAAGTATGGCTCCAAGGACCAGTACACGGTCCGTTCGAAGCCATATGGTCTGTGAAACCCCTTTTCAAGTGGTCCAGAAAGTCCCCCAAAAGTTCGAGCCAAAGAAAAACTTAAGGCAAGTTGGATGGTTGGGTACACGGCCAGTGGTCCAATAGACGGCCACTGTAGCTCCACCGTGTGACCCTGTGTGGCAGTTAAATATCCATTTCATTAATGGTAATTTCATGATTTAATTAATCCCTAGGCCCCTTTTAGGTATTCTAAAGTCCCCTAAACCCCTAAAACAAGACCCTAACCCTTATTCATCTATTCTAACACTCTCAAGACTTTATCAAATTCTCTCAAGCCTATCTTTGAAGGAAATTTGGGGAAAATGTTCAATTCTTGATTCTCTACTCAATTGAAGTGCTCGGGTATAAGGTATGTGGGATTTGATTCAAGGATTTTCTTCCATCCTTGAAGACCCAAGAACCCTAACCTTTAAATTATGTTTTTAAGTTTCTTCAAGTTATGGGTTCTTCAATTATTAATGTAGTTTAGTGTTGGAAAGTATGTGTTGTAGTTTTTAGGTGATTTAAACATGTTTTAAGCTTGAATTTTATGAATGTTCATGGAAACCCTTGAAGAATCAAATTGCATGTCCCTTTTATGATTTAATTGTGCATGGGTAAATTGCATTAAGCTCTATTTATGGATTTTCACATGATTTATGATGAATTACCTTTCAAATTGTGAAAGTAAGTTTGAATTCCATTACCCATGTTCTTGATCCTCATTCATGGCATATGCATGGATATTGTTATATTGAAACTCTTGATGAAACTCATGTTTTTAATATTATGTTAAAGGTTTGTGATCACATAGTCTCTCCGTTATGGCTCTTTGAGCATATTGGGTGTTTGCTCCAACCTTGACATGTTTTGTATGTTTGATATGATAAGTTGTGTAGATGAGCTACTCTATTTGCATTGACATGGATTGATCATGAAATGTTTCGTAAACTCTTGATGGCCTTTTGCCTAAGTTTAAGTATGATTTGATCAATGGTTTGCTTTGACTAATGATGCGTGCTTTGAAAATGAATGTAAGTCTTCCTATTTTGAAGTTGCTTGTAGGTTATACATATACCTATGGGATGAGACTTAGTACCGAAGGATTGGAGGCGGGTGGACTATCTCCACAGGGTCCATACTCCTTTCCATCAAACCATGTGCCACCATGGGTTATTTCCCTAGATAGGAATTTACATGTCATGTTTCCCCTTGTTTCAAGGGTGATTAGGGTACTACTTGGCAAGTAATCCGGATTCGGGTAGTGGCTCGCTCAGGTCTTCCATGTTGTCAATTGAAGTTACATCCCCGATATATATATTGATCATAGGATTGCATCTCATGCATTATGGCATAACATCTTGTTATATCATTCTTTGGCTACGAGCACTCCTTTAGTATCACTTGTCCCATTGTCATGTTGCTTGGTCATACTATATTGGCATATGCATTGCATGCCCGCACACTTAGTGCTTAATTATGCTAACCCATCTTCTTTGTCTACATGCTCTAACCATGTAGGGACCGAAGACGATATCTACATTCTATCGGACGACGCTTGATCATTTGTGAAAACTTTGCTAGTGGTGAGCCCTTTTGTTCAAGGGCAATAGCCACCATCTATCTACATGTTTTATATTATGTTATTTACTTACTTATGTTTTGAGGGTGAGCCTCAAACTTGTCGAGGCCCCACTCATTTATGTAGAGGCTTGTTGGACCACTCTATACTCTTGTACGTTGACTTATTGTGTTAAACATTTAGTCATGCAATATGATGCTATTTAGCTTTGATTATGATAATTCTCTCTTATCATGTTTATGACTTGTATGTTGGGAATTGTGAATGACTATGTGCTTATGTGGAACGTCCCATAACCCCGGTGTGCCCCCATAGTGGAATCCTATTCACCCGTTCCCTTAGAGATTATTGCTATGTGCTATGTGTATACATGCTTGTCCCATTCCCGACAACATCCCCATAGATTGAGTCCCAAGTCCCAAATCCCTTAGAGCTTATGTGTTATGTGTTTAGCTTCCGCGCTTCCAAACCAATGATGTCTGATGATGCTATGATGGCTTGATCGAGGACTTTCGGGTTCTCCTTTGTCGTGTCACATCTAGGCCCCTATCCGGGTCGTGACATCTCAACTTTAATTTTGCTATTATAGATCCACTAGCCTTAGCCTACAAGGGTTCCGATGGTGGCACATAGTTAATGAGACAAGAGGTTTCTACTAAGGTTCCCTTACTAAATCCCACCTTAATACCCCATTCAGTGTATTCAAGTACCACAGAATACTTAAAATATAATCATATACATAGTCATTTATAAACTTTAAAATTGAACTTTAACATCATAGGAGTAGCTTAAAACTTAGGAATCGTCTCAGGTGAGAATTGTCCTTTCACATAAGGGTCCATCTTTGGTGAGGATTGTTCTTTCACCGTCTTAATAACATCATTAAAGGTCTTCATAAAATACTTATGACTTTCATATCATTCATAAATTTTCATAACATACTTGAAGGACCTTATCATTAACATGATACTTCATATAGGAACTTAACTTAAAACTTAGTGGGCTTATGCAAGTAGACTTAAAAAACGTGCAATGCAAGAGTATTAAGCAACAATATGATGAAATTTATCAAATACAAACCATTATTGAACAGATCGATTTGCTATTCAAAACCCTTGATAGGTAAATCATTAAATTCATCTCCATAGATCATCAACTCTCATAATAGTATCATAGCATTTCATTAATATACTCATATGATGAAAAATACATCATATTACTATAACTTAAAGAAAAGGTAAAATGGATGGTTGGACTTCATGGATGAAATAAATCCATAAATCAAACCCACATACCTGATTAAGAAGTCTAAAGAAACTTGAGGTTTGGAGGACTTCATGAAATCCTAACTACTTCTTCCTTGGAGGGAACTTTCTTGCCTTAGGAGCTTGAGAGAATTTAGAGTGGGAGAGAATGAGAGTGTATATGGTGATTTAGGTCTGATATGGTATGGAAAGAACTTAAAATGATGTAGTATTAGGCATAGGATATAGGGAAAGTTCAAAAATACTCTTCATTAAAAATTGTCAAACCCAAGCCACGACCACCATTTATAGGTCGTAGATTGGATTACAAGTCGTAGATGGGACTCTCATCCTAATTATAATTTTGAAATTCTAAAATAGCCTCTAAACCTCAATATATGAGTACCCTTTCTACGACTCATAAAATAGTTTATAGATTGTAGACCCCTTTCATGGTTTCTGTCCACACTTAGAAAAAATTTCAATCTTAGGACCCCAACCTAGGATTCCATTCTATGGCTCATAAACAAGACTACAACTCGACCTATTTATTCGTAGATCAAGATTGAGAAACTAACTCTTGACCAACCCTGACCCCATCTAGAAACCTCTCTTTACAGTATGTAGTTCCTTTATGAACCATAAACACCCCTCGTGGACCACCCCAACACTTAACCAATTTTTCACCTTGATTGATCCCTTTCACAAGTCTTATCTAAGACTCGTGATTTGAACCACGAGCCATAGATGAGGCTCGTACCTTGTTCTGAAGTTTTCCTATTCATTTTTGTTTTTTGCATTTTTTGCCTTTCTAACCTACGGGACCTTACACACCCATTGTAGAGACTCGATTCATTTAAGGGTCACTAGTAGTAGAGGCTCAATTCTTCATGTAGCTTAGTGGATTCACTTAGGCATCACAGAGTCTACCTTCGCAAGTAGTCTTTTTCTTTCCTCTGGTGTTGGGGCAATATTAGGTCTCCATGTTATAGCTCGCATAGTTTATGTTGGTTAATGATAACTCTCACAATGTTAGGGGTAATTCTTCATAAATCTTATGGAAAGTATCATTAATCATAAAAAGAATTACCTTGGGCATTGTGAGAGTTACTATTAACCGACATAAACTATGAGACCTATTACATGGAATCTCAATGTTAACCTTACACCAGCGAAGGGGAGATGACTTGTCAAAGTAGACTCCTTGAGGATATCATCAAAATCATCGTAAGCTATATGTGAATCCACTAGTTATGCCTAAACAGGATCCTATTGTGGCATGTAGTTTAGGACTAAAGTTTGGTAGTAGGATTCCTTTGGGTCGCGCTTTTGAGCTTTTAGACCAAACTCCACCTCAAATCTTCTCGGTGCTAAGTCAAATCCCAACGGAATAATAATCATTAATCATAAAGTAAATCATAGGGAAAGGAAATATCTAATTACAATCCAATTTCATCAATATATCATAATAAAATAGCTCATTTAATCTTTGATTCGATCAATGGGAGAATTGTACTTATCAACATCTCGAATTATTGAGTAGGTGAGTATAACTTTATAAATTTGATTCAATCAATGTGAGTATTGTACTTATCATACCTTGAATCCACGAATAACTTCTCACTATCATTCATTCTTAAATGACTTCAATAAATCATAATTGAATACTTTCATAAAACTTGTATGATGCGTGAAAACTATTATAATTTGGGATGATAAGTAATTAACTTTAAATTATGTAATTTGATTAAATCATGCATAATCATAATGAAGAGCAATATCAATTAAAATCATAATTGCAAGACCTCATGATGAATTTCATAAACCTTGGGTAGCATTATAGAGAACTTGATTGAAAGACATTGAAATCATATGATTAATATCAATTCATGAATAATTCAATTCTAAATCATGAAATAAACCATAGCTTATGCAATTTAATGATGGATTATCGAAAACCAAAACTCTTACATTGAATTTTTATAGAAAAAGATGAGAATTCTTTGGATTCATGAGTGAAAGGAACCCATGAATGAATATCCATACCTTGTTAATCAAAGCCCTATAATGCAAGAGAATTGTTGAAATTGAAGGAAACCCTAGGCTTTCTTCCCTGAGCTTGAGAGAATTTGGAGAAGAGGAGTTTTGAGAAATTTTATGAATTTTGAATGAATAAGTGAGAATGAGGAAATCTTTAGGCTAAAAGCAGTTATAGGATAGTCCATAGGTCCAAAACAGCATAGTTTAGAATTTAGAAGAATAAAAAATGTCCAAAATACCCTTCACTAAAAACTGTTTGTGAGTGACCATGAGAGACATTTAGCACTCCAGGTCCATTCTACAACCCGTAAAATGCCTATCTGTAAAACTTGTTGAATTTTCAAACCTCAAAATCTCAAAACATGAAACCTCTTTACGACCCATAAAATGATCTAGTGATCGTCCTACATGTCCGTAGAAAAAATCTTGTAACTATGTGAAACTGACCTGCAATCTACGAAGTCAATCTACATATCATAGTCCTTTTTCCGACTCGTAAGACCCCTTTGTAGAACTACCTTAAATTTTAAAAATATTCTAAATGTTGGTGGTATCCTACGAACTACTTCTATGATATAGACACAAGCCATAATATTGATTTGTCCTATTAGACTCCTAAATCCATGTTTCTGAATCTCATCTACGAGGGCTTATTTATGACTCGTAAATACTTCTAAAAGTCATAAAACTTGTTCGTAGAACTTGACCTTTTCCATATTTTTTCCAAACTCTCATACACCATCTACGAACCCTTGTCAATAACCACCCATAGACTTAACTATAAGCTGTAAGATAGGTCTTATCAATTGTTGTACTAGTTAAGTCTATATTTTCCTTCCTTAAATAGACCTTCCAACATTCAAGGTATTACATCACGGACTTGTCTCGACACCTTCTTATGATGTGGATAGACACTTCATAGATAGAGTTATAGTGAAGTTTGACAGTCCTTTTGGAGTCTTTTTTTGAAAACTATATCTTATTATTGAGTTATGGCATTGAGCTATTTAAGAGTTGAATGTTTTAAAACTCATTATTACTTGATTCTAATGATTGAATTCCCCACTTGAGTATTTTATCATGATTTGAGTCTTTCGTTTATTGAGGTATTCAAGCCAAGGGTTCGCTTGGGACCATCAATGGTTTTCAAGTGCCGGTCACGCTTAAGTATATGCTCGGGTTGTGATAGATTGCTTGTTCTTATCACAACTCATCTATTCGACAATTATAAATAGAGGTCCTTATATTAAAAAAGTCACACACAAAATTCTAAACAAGAAGTCAGAGAGAGCTCGTGGATCAAACACCTTAGATTTCTCGACAAGCTACAAGTTCAAGAATTCAAGCACTGTACTCAAGCATTCAAGTTCAAGAACAACTCAAGATCAAGACCACCAGATTGAAGAACAAACTCAAAAGCCCTTGAATTCAAGTAAAAGTCAAGATCAAGTTCAGGAACAAGTTAAGATCAAGTTCAAGTCCATATCAAGTTCATCAAATCCACAAATCAAGATCAAGATCACAAGATTCAAGAATAAGCTTAAAAGCCCTTAAATTGAAGTACAAGTCAAGATCAAGTTCAAGATTCAAGACCAAGCTCAAAGCCCTTCAATCTATATTTGAAAGGGCGAGTAAGAGAATTTGATTGTAACACTCATTTGAAATCAATAAATACGATTGTTGTGATATTTTTCGTTCTTGATTATTATTTTCTCAATGCGAATTTTATTGTCTACAACCATGTTTGGCTCTCTCTCTCTCTCTCTCTCTTATAATGTGTTTGAATAGTTAATTTTTTGCACCTAAAAATGTTTTTAAGGATTACTGCGTAAACATATTTTTGGTATTAAGTTACATAATATGACAAGTACTAAAGTTCGTATCTTGATTATTAAAATAGTAAAAATGACGTATCGATATTTTTTATTTAATTTAAAGAAAATATTGAATTTAGTGACTGAAGAGAAAACAATATTTGATTATCAAAAATTAATAATTTGATAATGTATTCATCGAAATATTAAAATAATATTAGTTTTCATTTTTATGTAGGATATTTTCTTAATATTAAAAATGATAAACTGTTTAATAGAGAAAAATTGAAGAAAAAAATTGTAATATTCAACTTTGAGGAATATTAAATTACAAAATAAAGAAAAATGGGGAGTTAAAAATAAAAAAAGAACAACAAAAATGGAAAAGGACTATGCTGAGAAATATAAAGAAAGAAAAAAACCAAAAAATAAATAAAGGAAAAACAATTTGAAAAAGAAAAACAAATATTTTGGTTATTTTGTGGGGCTAAGATTCAAAGTTTTCTTTTAAGGCATGATATTTAGAATTCAATATCAATTTGTTTTAATTAATTTAATTTAGAATTAAACATTAAGGTAATTGTTAGTATTATATATAGAAGTAAAGTTGCTTTCATGATTCTTTTATTTTTGTGGAATTAGAAATTAACTTTTCAATAAATTCTTTCAATATTAACATCAAAATAAGTAGAACTATTTCTACTTATTGAAGACAACAATAAAATGAATCACAATTTATCGACAAAGCTAACCGCAAATAAATTATACTTGAGTTGATCAAAGATTTGTTTATCATATGCAAAGCTTCTGGTGCAAATATTACAAATAGAAAACAATAATTGTGGAAAAATAAATACCACTTGTATGAAGATTGACAATTTTTTTTCAAAGAATTTAATATTTTATATATTTCTTGAACCTGAAATGTGTTAATTCATAATCTAACACACTTCTGTATTTTCTCTATGTATAGAATTTTTTGGAATTCAGTTTTTCCAAGTTTGATTGTAAATGATACATTTGTATCATATGAACATTTGAAACAAATGATAAAGTGATATATTAAAATTGTTTACTAAAAACAATATATGAACTTATATTGGATTTGTATCACAGGCCTTAAATTATCCAATATATATATATATATATATAACAAACATGACCTATGAAAATTCTGGCAATGAGGAATAATTTCTTCATAGTTAAAAACAATGAAGACTTTTGAATATGTCATTCAAAACAAATTTTAAACACGTGTTGCCTGTAAATCATTATCTTTAAGAATAAAATGAGAATCTTAAAATAAAATTATTTCTAAATTAAAAAATAACATTTTTTAAACAAATTAAAAAAGAAAATGTATCTCGTCAATGGGAAATAAGGGAATGCATTTTAGGCATTGACATCAAGGTTCAGAGGAGAGGCTCTTTGTATCTCATTCAAAAGTGAAGGTTGTACACTTTCCTTACCAGAGAAGATACATCAATTAAGTGGCATTTTCTAAGGCTGAGGATAAAACAAAATCCGGGAAAGAGACAGGGGCTAAGCAATTTTAAAGAGTAGAATCTGTCGTAGGCTTATCAATATTTTTATAGCTTTTAGGGCACTGTTGCTTATCAAGTAAAAAATAAAGTATATTTTTGGGTACAATGCAACAATTCTGTTGCTGGGAAACCACAGATACAACTAAATTAAATTAGAAAAATAAAATGAATCAATTCTCTGTACATGCAACAATCTACACCAATGTATATCTGCTTTAAAGTTGGAAAACAGAAGCTTTAGCAAGTATTTGGTTAAAGTGAGGGGAAAAAAGGGCAAAAAGAATCAAAGTGGTTTTGTTAGGAATTATTAACAAGGCTGTTTGCAAGAGCTTAGGACAGAGTCCTCTAGAAATTGGGTAAGCTGTGAAGTATACAATTCTGGGTCATTTCTGAAATGATCGACGTGAGGTGTAGAAACGAAGTTGCAAGCTCTAACATTGTGACCAGTTTTTCGTTGCTCTTCTACAAAGGACTCAACCGAAACTGCAGGAATGACTCTGTCTGCACTGCTGTATATGTATAATTGTGGGCAACTTGGTTGCCGGGATGTCAATAGATCTAGAATGTCAGAAAGCCTCCTGCAATTTCATCAAACCATCAATGTAAGTACAAATACGAAATTATTTTTGGCACTTGCTAATACACACTAACGAGTTGAAAATGTTTAAAATCCGTTGGTGAATGGACATGATATAGACAAAGTCTACTTCATAGGTAAGTAGAGTACAAAGACGAAAAGGAGATTTAAGATTGGTACTTCTGTTAAAATATGCAGGCTTAAAAACATTCATAGAAAAGGTAGAAGACATCTCCTTACCTATTTACGGTGGGAAGGTTCAAAACCACCTCAAAGAACTTCTCCAGTACTAATAGCAATGCTGCTTCAGTTACTGCAGGCTTAGTTTCCATACAAGTATTGGCTTCTATTGTCACATCTGTGTCTCTGTTGCTTAAAGTCATGATTTGTTTTGTTGCAACACTATTCTTTTTCAAAAAGGCAGCGGAGAATCCAGAAGCCCAGACCTTGATACATACAAAGAAGGAAATTTGGCAAAATTAGTCTAAACTTACCAAAGCAAAGATAACATTTATTATATGCAACTACACAAGTACTAGCCTCTCCTCCTCCTTCAAACGTCTACAGCTGACCCCTAGGCCATCCATCTTCCCTCAAAGACTAAATCAAGAATAAACAACTTCCACATTATGAAGTATAAGAATATTTTTTTTGATGAGTCAAGTATAAGAATATTTTTTGAAAAGAAGGCTGCATGGTTAAGGCCTAAGATAGAAGAAGGCAACAAGATCAAGAGAACTACAGGTCCTGATTACAGTACGAACAACTAAGCAATTCTGAATGGGGCTAAGCCCTGACTACATATGACACTTGTCATACTCATACTCATCCAATAAAAGCATGACATGGTTGGATTTCAGTAAAAATGTATGGCTCTTAACAATTGCTCTGCATTAACCTTTGGAAATAGGACTACTCCGGAAGATACACTATTCTGACACTTGCACATAAAGTAGAAATCATTTTTGCTCAGGTCTAATATCACCTGCAATTCAGATAAAGAGCCAATCTCTTAAGGGATTGAGCCAATTAAATTATTTGCTGAGAGCCATAGCTCAAAGAGATTCTGGCATTTTGAAGAGTTGAAGGAATGGATCCAGAAAGATTGTTTCTTTGAAGATTCAAGACATTTAAACTAGTGAGATTTCCCAATTTGGTGGTATGGCACCTGATAATCTGTTGTAACTGAGAGAAAGTTTGAGTAATTTTGGAGAGTTTCCAAGTTCTGCTGGAACTGTTCCAGTGAAGTTGCTGAATGAAAGATCAAACTCACCAAGACCTTCCACGCCTCTAAACCATGTGAGAACTTTTCCCAAAATTGATTAGATATAAGAAATAAATGGCCAAGATTTTTCAGAAGGGAAAGATATTCAGGAAGTGAACCTTCGAAGGAATTGTTGTAAAGGGTAATCAGGTCCAGCTCTGAGAGAAATCTTGAAGCTGGTGGCAATTATCCTGAAAGTTTGTTACCAGCCAAAGCCAGTTTTTCAAGCTTTCTGCAGTAGCCTAAACTTGATGGGACTGGACCAGACAACTCATTCTGAGTTAGCTGAAGAATAACAAGATTCTTAAGCCTACTAATGGCATCAGGAATACAGCCTGAAAATTGATTACCGAAGAAATCAATGCGTACAAAGTTGGAGCAGTTTGTCAATTTTCTTGGGGTAGTTGCGGACAACTAGTTTTCATAGAGATATAAGTTCACACAACCTCTGAAGCTTTCCTTTATCAACTGGAATTCCTCCAGAGAGCATGTTGTGAAATAGGTACATATCTTCCGAGTTAGTCAAGTTTCCTATTTTTCTTTCTTTTTTTTTTTTTTTTGATGATCGTGTTGTCTAGGACAGCTTTCATGCACCTCAACTAATTCATGGGATACTTGTCACCTCCCACAAGCAGCAGGTACCGGGTAACTCTGTCTACCAAGGTTAGGACAGATGGGAAAAATCACCTCGTGTTTTTTTTGTCTCCGCAGGAATTCAAACCTAATACCTCATGACTCTCAACCACTTTGTTGACCACTAGGCCACGTGCATCGGTGCTAGTCAAGTTTCCTATTTCAGGCGGAATATTTCCAGTAAAGTTGTTATTGTTGAGAAGTCTGTGAGACTTTCTAGCCTGTTGGGGCCTTGTGGCATCATTCCACCAAAGCTGTTACTGGAGAGATCCAGTAGTCGCAGGGACGTGTACAATTATAGTAGCTCCAAAGGAAAATTCCCTAATAGCTTATTTTCAGCCAACATAAGTAGGCTTAGGGGGTGCTTAGATTGGCTTTTAAAAAGTGGCTTATAAGCTAAAAGCCAAACGTGATAAGTGGCTTTTGGCTTTTTCTTTACTTTTTCAACTTAAAAAATGTGCTTTTTAAGCACTTTTTGTCATTCCCAAACACTTCCAAAACTACCAAAATAACTTAAAAGCCAAAAGCTACTTAAAATAAGTCAATCCAAACATCCACTTAAGCTTGAACCGCAAAACAGAAGTTTCTCAGAATGCAACCTGTTAAAAAGTTGCCAGAGAAAGCTAACGTCTCAAGATTCCTCCACGTTATCAAGTACAAGAATAATTTTCAAAAACCACGCAGCACGCTAAGGCCTAAGATAGAAGAAAGCAACAAGATCAAAATAAGAGAATAGCAGGTCCTGATTAGAGTACAAACTGAGCAATTTTGAATGGCAAAAACTTGACTATATACGACCCTTGTAATACTTATCCAATAAAAGCATGGCACAGTGGATTTCAATAGAAATATATGGCTCTTAACAAATGCTCTGCATTAACCTTTCAGAAATAAGATTACTCTCCAAGAAACACTCTTTTGAAACTTACACAAAGAAAAGAAATCTTATTATCACAATTTCTGAGGCAGCAATACCTGTGGATCTGGAGCTGCCACAGGGGCAGAATCAACAATACATCCCTTGATCCTTCTCATTAAAGCATGATCTTGTTTCTGAAACTTTTCCAAAATGACACCATAACTGTAATGCCAAGAATAAAAGAGCTCAATCAGTAATTAGCAGGCTAGTTTTGAGGAAATAGTATATACTTATGTTTCTGTTCTCTTCCTAGAATCTAGTAAATGAGTATCATAAAGAACTCACGTTAACCATCCAGTATTACTGAAAGTGTGGAAGACCAAGTTCTTTCCATGCTCTTCTTCCAACCAATCAGCAAGATGATTCACAAGAAGTTGAATATCTTTCTCTGCCTTTCCCCCGACTTGATAGCTTAGAATCTGAGACATTGGGAAAGTAAACGTAATGACATGATATCCTCTTGATGCATACCACTCTGCATATCTCTTTAGATGCTTTTGCTTTGCACCTAACCATCCCAACAATACTACCACAGTCCTAGACTTTACTGGTGAAGAATCACTATTCCCTGATATATTTACAGCATTTGGATCTGGTAAGTGCCATTTATACAACACCTCCGAAGGTGAAGAAGGAACTGTATATGTATATGTGGACGGATTAGCAGACTTGGCCAATGCTGCTGATTGATAAGAGTTGACCAACGCAGAAGAAGTACCAAAAGGAAGGCTTGAAACAGAAGCATAACTGGTGCTGGGACTTGGAATATTTACGTTAGGCACTGGAACACGCATTCTTGTGACATAGGAGAAATCGGCTAGCTTAGAAATAGATATCTGGGACACCCATGATGTTTTCTCTTCTGAGGACTTGAATTGTTGTGAAGAAGAATTGTTCTCTAATGACTTAGATGGCCATAATTTTTCATGAAGATCAGTAGATACAGAAGCTATAGCAACTGCAGATGCTGCAACTACAGGTCTTTGGAGGATTCCAGAATAGTAAGCCATGATCCTTGGCAAATTTGCAAACAGCTCTGATACAAAATTAAACCCAAAATAATCGTGTAATATTGAACCCAAAGTTGAAGAGTCGACAGGAAACCTCTTTGTTGAAGTTGGTCTTCCAGGAAAATGGGCTGCCAATATAGATGTACTATTTTGACAGCCCCACAAACCAGTCAAATTTTGTGCTGTCACAAAACCCACGAGATTAATTAGGCACAAAAGAGTATAATACAGAAAAAGTCAATGAATGACCTGTAGACGCGTAAACGTTCACAAAGCACTCACTATTTGCCAGAACAAATAAACCTTTTTTAAGAAAAGCAAACTAGAGGTTATGAGGCATCACACATGGCTAACAAGACAGAAAAGTCATGGATTCCCAATCAAACTCCTGTTTTATTGATTTCCACAAGAATCGTCTAATTCAACACTTGCGGTTCAAATATCAAGGCCTCTTATTCTGGAAAAAAAAAATACACAGGAGCAAAAAGGGAAAAGATTGAAGCACGGTTTGATGATAAGAAAAAAAGACAGTTTTTGACCCATCATCATCAATTAAAGGATTGAGGATGACCGCTCCTCCAACAAATACTGATTTCTCTATAAACATAAAATGTAGGAGAAACAGCATACCTGAGGCAGGAATATAAAGCAAATCTCTTCTGATAAGGAAAAGGAAAAACAGATGAAGGAGCAGTCTTATATTTCTCCTTGAGATTTCCCACGAGATTCTTGGAGCCTCACGCCCTTCCTTTTTGCGCATGGGGGCGGAATATAATATGGTTTAAATCGAAAAAATTGATCGAATTAAATTTTTTTAAATTTTAATTTTGATTTTTTGGTTATTCAGTTCGATTTCGGTTTGAAATTTTAAAATTTTGATAATTCGGTTCTTTTTTTGGTTTTAGAATAATTAAATTCGTTAACCGAAAAACCAAATTAAATAAATTTTTTTAAATTAAATAAATTCCTAATTTTCTACTAAGTCCACACTCCATAGGCCCAATTCCCAAACCCTATACTTATAGACCATATCAAAAATAAAATTAACATACTATTCTAATTTCTAAATATCTAAATAAATTTTAAAATTCTAATTCTAAAATCAAACACAAATTAAATTAATTTTAAAATTTTAATTCCTAAACCCAATCTGAAATTATGGAATAGTTAAATTAATTACAACATATTAAAGTTTTTTGCATTAATATACTGATATTATGAAATGACTGCCTAAGTTTTTTGTTATGTATTTAGAGTGTGTTTGTTATTTTCCTTCAGTATTTAGTTGAAGGATTCTTAGTTTCTTAATCTATTAAAAATAAATTTATTCAATTAATCTAATAAACCGAAAATCAAACCGAAATAAACCAAACCGAAATTACAAAAATCGAACTAAATCGAAATTGTAGTTTGGTTTAGATTGACATTTTCACTAAACCAAAAATTGAAAAATTAAATCGAATTTTGTAAACCGAACCGAATCGATCGAACGCCCAACCCTAGGCGCTCTTGAATGCCTTCTTTTGTTTTTTTTTTTTTCCAAAAATAGTTGCCAGGTCTTAAATGCTCCTTGTCCCATTAGAAATCAATTTACATTTCCATTACCGAATTTTACTTTAAAAATTAAATTTTCCCTCAATTTTTTAAAATAATTTTTTTTCTAATGAATCTTTTAAATGTCTATTCTATCATTATATTTTTATTTATTTTCTTTTTATGCTTTTTTAAAGTCATAACTTTTTTTATTTTTTAATCTATATAACAAACTTTGTATTAAAAAAAATTGATGGAGTATATAATTTAATATCGTTCTATAATGAAACAAATGGACAAAATAAAAAATAATGTTATTAATTTTAATAAAATCGATAATGTGATAACTTTAAACACATATTTTGGGGCAATTAATAAAAAATAATTAATAAAAATGAAGATATTTCATAATAATTTCTTAAGAGATCTATTTATATTGTAATATCAACTTTAAAGAATAATTTAGAAAAATATTTGGAGAATAACAGATAACATGATCACATAAACGTGGAACTATCATCTATGTCTTCCAAATTTGGGTATGCATGAGTAGACTTTTAAACTTTTATAAAGTTGAATAAATAAAAACACGTGTTCTACATGATATTTAGCGTGAGATATACTTGAACTGATTAATTATTTCATGTAGAAAAGAAAATATATCATACTGTGTGTAGAACACATGTGTCTATTTGTTTAACATTAATCAAGTTTAAATACTTTGTTGTTCTCACTCATAAGTTGGAGGGAATAGACGTCAACCAATGCCAAGTTAAGAGACACATTAATGTATTATGCCTAATTAAGAGATAAATAATGGGTTTTATTTGCTTTTGCTTGGTCTTTGCATTATCATGTTTTATGTCATGCATTGTATTGTTCACATACATACTACAGTCCATATACTGATGCATATCTTGTTTGCCTACATTGTTGTAATATTATAACGTAGGACACGATGCTACATTCCATCCATGTGGCTAGTTCTGACCCTATTCGAAGATCACTTGATTGAATTGATGAGTCATGCTTCAAGGGCAAATCAATATGGATTTTATATTTTCTTGATGTGACTTTGTTTCTTATTCTTGGGTGAGCTAGGTCTTGTCCTATACCCTATCTAGAGTAGTAGAGGCATGTTAGATATTTATGAGATGTATTACTATTTATTTGATTGTTGAGCTTTGACTTGCTTTTATCTAGACTTCTATGTTGAGACTTACCTTCTGCTTCATAATTTTCTTAATAGTGTATTACTTACCTTATTTATGCTATGTATGCTAAGAAGCTTGGTTGGTTGGAGACCCTCGAAATTTTAATCGTCATGTCACACCTAGGGTCTAGCTTGGATCATGACATTCACTCTTTTTCTTTGTTACAAAATTATATACTCTTTCTCTCCTATAATATTCCCTTCATCCCTATTTACTTGTCAAATATTTTTTAATCTGATTTTTACTTCTACTTATTGTTTTTGACAAATCAAAGAATGGTAATTTTTTCCTATTATAATCTCAGTTAATATTGAGTTAATGTCTTTTAAAAATGTTTCAAGTGATGTACTATGCATTTACGTCATTTTTTGTGTTTAAAACTTAAGTTTTTTATACATTCTCTTTTGTGTTTTAATAGATTTGATGTATTTTTTAGTTGTTTTGTAGGAAAAAGGGATTTGGAGGCTAAGTATGAGACATTCAAATGTGCGAGGAGTTTTTGATATTCTACAAGTCAATATACAGACTATGATTGGATTCACGAGTCGTATATGGCAATCGTAGATAAGATCCAGACAATTAGAAAAGGACCTGAGTTTTACAAGGAGAAAAAAGACCCTTAAATCATTGTAGGAGCCATATATTGTGGTCGTAGTTAAAGTTGAGAGAAGGATCAAAGTGCCTGCATTTCATGAGTCAACAAGACGAGCCGCAAAATATTTCACGAGCAATAAAAATTGGTCATATGAGATACTGAAGATGGGTTCAGGAGTTTGAGTTCTATGAAGGATGTTCACAAGTCGTAAAACATTTTACAAACCATAAATTATGTCCGTGGAAAAAGTCTGAGATTTTTCTCCTCTACCATCTACGAAGTATTTCTACAGACCGTAAAAAGAAGTACAACCCACATAAATTGGGTTGTAAAAGTTGTTGAATCTAATTTTTCAATTTGTTTTGGATAGATTTTTTATGTTTATAAATAGCTTTCCTAGGTTTTATTATATGTTTTTATGTTTTTATGTTTCACTTTACTATGTTTATTTCTAAGAACACAAGAAAATAATTATTTTGAGCTTGTTCTTTGATATTTGAAGATTAATCATATATTGATTTTGGTTACGACTTCAATTGAACATAATGGACTTTTACTATACATCTAGTAAGAATATTAAATCTACTTATCATTGATCAACATCATATAAACATGAGTAGCTAAATACATAATTAGGGTTGTGGGAACCATGAAAATTAATGATGTAGACCTAATAAATAGTCATCTTTGGATAGTGTGCATGCATGTATTATTTCTTTCCTTTGCTTTGATTGCTTTTTAATGTTTACAAGTGTTAGAAATTGCCTTATTCCTACTTGCCTAATCACGGGAGGTAACAATTGGAAAAAGATATTATATAATGAAGATTTGACAGACTATTCATCATCTAATAATTTGATTCTATCCGAGCATAGCTAATCTAGGATCAAAAACAAGATTTAGTAAAATATACACTCGTAGACTAACCATGTTGCCAGGTAAAATTCATCTACTTAGGCAATAATTCCACTTAGATGATACCTAACTAATCTTGCATGCTACATGCTAAAAAAAGTTACTATTATTTGGTCTTATTAAGTTATGAATTCATGGGATCACAAAACCCTAGTTCCATCTTATAATAATTCAAAACACTTTGATATTAATACTTAATTACTTGTTACTTGCTAGTATTACAAACTTTACTTTTGCATAAAATTGCCCTTATGGTGAAATAATATGATTAAGAGCACAAATCTTCACAACTTAACTTAGTCTGAATCATATTCCTCATAAGATCGACCTTAACCTTAGTTAGGTTCTATATTTGAACAACGACCATTTGAGAACTCTTAAGAGAGGTGTAATTTAGAAATATCAAATTTTGACGTCATTGTTGGAGAACTTGACTTTTGAATTAGATTAGTTGTGTTATTTGACTATTAGTCATTATTTATTGATTTAAGTTTCTTTGTTGTGTTTTTGTTTTTGCTTTGATTAAACATCAATCTATGCAAAATACATAGAATCAAGGGAATCCCCCTAATTCTCTTTGAAATGAAAAATAATGAAAACTAAGGAGAATGGACAATAACGGTGGTCATAAATTGAGGAAAAACTTGCAAAGAGGTCAAGGACTGAGGAGGAAGGACGAGCATATCAAGAAGAGGTAGCCCAGATGAATGAACAACAATGTAGAGCTACAATCGATCCTACAACCCAAGTTAGGGGAGGTGAGGCTCCTTGTTGACTTGCTTCGGATAACCAGCCTAGAAGGAGTGTGCAACAACCACTTAGAGGTATGCCCCACTTAGGCATATGGGATGAGAATAATATTGATCAAGAAGAAAATACTAGTGCTATTGTGTTGCCTCCACTAACTCACAAAACAAAGTTTGACATTACTAATGGTATGATTTAGATGTTAAACACTAGAGAATTGTTCACAGATTATCAACTAAGGATGCAAATATGTGCTAATCAAATTTTATTAATGTCTGCAAGGGTAACATGAACAGGCTTGGAGTGAGTATTGATGTTATTGCACTGCGGTTATTTATTTCTAATATCATTGATTTGAGAAGTAATTTTTTGGTTATCTAAACTCTCAGATGGCTCAACTACCATATTAAGAGAACTAAAAAAGGCATTCTTAGAGAAATGTTTTCCCCTATCGAAGAAGTTGATATTGAAACATGAAATTTACTACTTCATCTAGTTACCCAAAGATTCCATATATAGACATAGGAGAAAGCTGAAAAGGGTGTTGAATCACAAGATTACTATTTTCTCCTCGAAATCTTCTATAGAGCACTAGATGCTAATGCAGAGGCAGTGATAGACACAATCACAATAAGAGCATTCATGAGAAACACTTTTGAGGAAGCAATTGAGACACTTGATTAGGTCACAAAAAAAAAAAAGCTTAGCACACAAGAGACTCAGAGGTTGCTAATGGTTCTTATGTGATAGGTTCAGTCAAAGACTTATCAAAACAAACCCAAGAAATGGGTCGACATAGAGCTCATATGAGAAACTAAATTCAGTATTGTGGTAAAATAGCATTTGGGAGAGAGAGTAAATGTAGTAGGCTTACATAGAAAATCACCCATACATGAGGAGTATGGGTATGACGAAGATGTTTAGTATGTGAATGATTAGACGAGGGGTTTCTCAACCAATGCCTAAGAATTTAATCAGGATTTTTAGCAGCAAGATTAAGAAAATAAAGGTCAAAACTTCAACCACAACAACAACTTCAACTGATGTGGGTACAAGGATTGCAATACGGGCCATGATAACGATGGTGAGTGGATGAAAAAAAACAACTAAAAAAATGAGAGAAGCAGTGCATATATCCATTAGGAAATAGTGATGGAGGATTAGGTTTCTCAAGGATTGAAGACATGAAAGACAGAGTGGTACAATAAGTGGAAGCCTCGAATGGAAACATTGAAAATATATGAGTGATAGATCGAGTATGAGTTAAAAGATAGAGTCATATGTCATGACCATTAAATCGATTGAGCACAATTACGCCAGATGTAGACAACCCTGTACCAATGCTATATGAAACACTTCCAAGTAATGCAGTTTAAAATTTAAAAATGATGGGTATTGCATGACAATGGATACTCGAAGTGGTAAGCGAACTATTGATCCACATATGCAAATTGTGGTAGAGGATGAACTTGATTTGAGCAATGATGAGAATATGATGACAAATGTGAGACCCCGTGCTTCACATCCTTCACGATGTATATACCGTGGCATGTTATGTAAGAAATATGTGGATTTTTTGGATAGGACGTAAGGAAAAATAAGACTTAAATACTAGTGTCAATATCAAGAGATTAAAGTT
>JBCEWC010006915.1:0-22233 GCA_038996855.1 Solanum aculeatissimum | reverse complement strand
ACCCGTGGCCACCAAAACTCATACATGGCTTGTAGTACATCATAGAATACCAACCATAAGTATATTTCAAAAATGTTTAGATTTTTACACTAATCCTCAGGGCACGACCTAATGTATGACCCATCAAACACACTACGACCCATATTGGTAACACGTGACATCAACTTATGAAAATTAGCCCTTCACTAGATTTGACCTATGAAATCCATCTACATCTTGTGGAATGAACTATGGCCCGTAGAAGGTCTCGTGAAACCTCAAAAACCTACAATTTGCATAATTTAGCCCAAAAACTTCCTGACTCCTATAATCCTACAACATTAACATAAAAACACATCAAACCTACTAACATAACTTTGAGAACACATAAAATTCTAAGTTTAAATTATAAAAAAAAGTCATATTTTGGCAGCACATCAACACCTTCAATTTAAAATTATTGTTTGTCCTCAAGAGACAGACTCAATCTAATATAAGCAATACAAAAACACAAAGACCTCAATATCATGGATACATCATCTTTCAAGCAATCATAGATACCCAGTCAAACTCATTAGTGCATATGTAAGACAGTCATCAAATAAACTCAAGAGGATCAATACATGACAAAGAAACTTAGAAAGATAAGGCAATGTTTATAATCAACAATCACTGAGCTAGCCTAAAATCAACAATGTAATTCAAGTGCCCTCACAAAAATAAGTCTCATATCTCACTCAGAATGATGTGTTTAGATTCAATACTCGGGACTGACAAAAACACTCAAACTCACAATACATATTTGCACACAGTGTATAATACCATAGGCTTGCTCCTATTTTCATGACCATGACCTTCAACTAATTGGATTAAGATCACTCTAAGACTTTCTCAACTTGTAACATAGGCTTAGGGAGATTTGGTATGATATTTTTGGAACATAATAGTCCTCTTTGACACCACGTTATTTCACACTTTTTCCTTACACAAATACTTTCGGGTGCCTTATTTTAGTTTTTAGCTCATTGCCTTTTATTTTTCTCAATTCTTTTTCTTTTCAGCTCACACTTTTGGCATTTTATTTCTCGCATCCACTTCATATTTTTCCCTTTTTCATTACATCACTACACTTCCTTCCCCATCTTGCTATGATTTCTTATAACAGTTACCCTCAACTTAGCCTTTTGACCTGAATTAAGGTGCACAATATCCAACCTATGAAGCAGGGCCATTTTTCGGTAGCCATCCTCAACTTAAGCTTTTAGCCTGAGTTGAGGCACATAATATTCAAGGAAGGAGTAGGGTGAAATTCAAGATTTCATAGACAAAAAAGTTTTGGTTACTCAGGTATTTATAAAGAAAGGTTACTTGTAAGGCTCAAATATTTGGGAAAAAAAGAACACATACTGCATGTGGCTGGTTATTTTAGGCTAAGTTGACTAATATGAACAACAACCTATGATCTATTCCTAACTAACTAACCTACGATCTGAGTCAGAGTAACAGGGTAATTTTTGAATTGAAACACATTACAGGAATTATTCAATAACACTCACACACTCTTGGAACTGAATACAATGTCAATACATACTCTTAGATAATGCTATTTATTATAATTAACCCTATCTTTATCAGAACAAACATTGTCAACTACTAATCCTACATGGTTGTCATCAAAACTACTTATTAGCACGTCATAGAAAAATAGGGATATAATTTTTCAGTATAAACAAACATATCGCACAAATATCAATATAATATGCTATCAATAATACTTATACATCCTAAACGTACTGGTTCAACAGAAAGTAAATGTCCTTAGGAAAAGAACATAGCAAGAAAACCCAACGGACTCAAAAATTGGGATAGATATAGGCCTTGGTTACACAGACTTCTCTAAGGCCTATAACTACCTACACCTCATCGAAAAACATTTGCATCATCATCAATGCAACAAAATATAACATTGGGGTCAAAAAGGAACTTACTTGGGCACCTAAGTGTCGATGTTAGTCTCTATCTCACTACTCATAGCCTATTGGGTGGTATTCTCAGTCATGGCATCATGCCTAAAGGGTCCATCACCCCTCACCAATTCTTGCTTGCATGTCCTCCATGCAATATCATCCACAATTAAGGCTCCTTTGGCAGCCTCCTTATGCTCACTATCCAGCCTCTCTGTCTTTCGTCTGGAAGCATTAGGATCATCATTATTCATACGATGCTTCTTCCTAGAAGTGCGGGTTGGGGGATTATAACAAATAAATCTATCACCTCTATAGTAATTTAAGGCATAAGAATCACTAGAGGTACTGAAGTCGGTGCCCTCATATTCACCAGACTTGCTGGATCTCCACCTAGATAGTTGTCATATCTAGAGTCTGGGTTGATTTGAGGCTCCACTCTACGCGTCTCTCAAATGCATCTACACAGATATGAAATGATAATAGTCACTCCTCAATAGTGGCCATAAAATGTCCCTATACGTTCTCCTCACACTCTGTATGGCCTTGCAAACTCTAGGCCAAATTTGTTGCAACAACTGAGTCAATTGGGACTCAGTGTGAACTTATCATTGTACCAGATCCTGAATAGACTCTTCGAACGCGTAAACCATGCTTTAGAGCAAGCTTGTGTATATTTTCCACTATACGTAGAGCAAAATCAATCTTATAACCAGCAATGATTCTGGCTACCAATATTACATGATTCGGTATTAAAGTATTATCCACCAAGGTCAGCTGGATCCGCGTACGTACAATATCCTACAAAATTTTGCCTATGAAGCTGAGTGAAGCCTTCATAATGGGTGCAAAACTGGATATCTAATCCTGGCTCTACTCAATTATATGGCTGGCAATTGATCTCATCAGAATAACCTTTTGAGCCGTATCTCTCATTAGAACTTTGTCCCTAGTGTGCCCTCTTATAATCATACTCTACTATCATCACAGGGGCTTGGTACTCTAGATCAATCAAGAACCTATAGATGGTGTCCTCTGATAAGTCAACTGGAACTCTACGCATCATTATCTATGTCAACCTAGGTTGTGAAAAGGGTTTCCCCTTCTTCGGGGTCACCTTGATGATAGAAGCAGCATAGGATGCATAAAACTCCCAAACCAATATCGAGGGGTACTTTCCTAATGGATTTGCTAACCAATCTAAACTGTATTAGTCCATGGTGTATCAGAGCATAGGTGCATCATCAAACCCGAAAGTAACAATTCATGGCTCCTCATGAATAGTCTGGGCCTAATGGCTCCTATTATCCTATAGCACGTCCTCTTTATATATGTCTTGCATGCCCTAGACATACCAGCATCCCATCAATCCAACTACAGGGGCTAGTGTTGGGTAATACCTAGTTGACTCCATAGACTCTGACCCTGACTCCTCATCTAAACTGGAGCCATTTCTCTGTTGGGAGCTTGACCTGGACCCCTCTTCATAGTCTATTATTTGGACCAAACTTCTCCTCTCTGATCTCAGACTGGGGGTTCTATGGTTTTGTAGCCTGTGGATGAGCCAGCACCAATTATCTGGATAGCACCCTGGTACATCATAGCTCAATGCCCTCATATGGACGGACGTTGAGCTTCTTTACTAATTCATTAGCCTTGAAGTCTATAGGCTCATCATAGAGTCGATTCTACATGACTTGTATCTCATCTCTCTTGGCACATGGACCTATGGTACCTGAAAACATAAAATTATGAACACACATGAGTCCCACGAAGACAAAAAAGAAAAACAAGAATTGAATAACAATGTGCAAAGTAGGACTTACGAAGGCTTACCTATGAGTCGTAGTGTAAATTATGGGTCGTAGAAGGACTTCATAAAAATAGGGTACAGTAAGTTTAGTTACTGGAGCACTTACGGACTTAGTCACGACTCGTAGAGTAAACTACAAGTCATAGACTAAGTCATAAGTGCAAAGTCAGAAAAATTAATTTGTGCCGGAATGAACCTATGTGCACTATTTATTGGTCATAGTTTGAACTATGACTCATAAACAGGTTTGTCTGGTATCCCTAGGAAATTCAAAGTTGTTGAGCATAAGTTACGAGAGAAAACTATGATCTGTGGATTAAACCACGAGTCGTAGAAGACCCTTATAAATATGGAAAATAATATTTTAATTCCCTAGTTTACCAAATGATTCTATTCCAAGCATTTGACGAATAAAGACTCAGTGAATTCTCTATCCATGCAAACTAGAAATAATTATTCATGCATATTAACAGAGTCACACAAATAGGGTACACAAACTTCCTCATCATCGAAGTAATGGCAATTAAAACCAAGGTAAATAATGCCATCATGCAACCCACACATCCCAATTCAAGCAAAACATATTCATAAAAAAATTGCCACCCTACCCCTCATAACAAATCAGTCAAAAAAATATATTTCCTCAATTGAACAATTTAATTTATGACCATATAACCCATGCAAAAACCTTGAAACATCACCATTGGGCCATGTGTCATCATCGTCATAGCTTAAAATACTCATTGCCATGTAATTCAAGCAAGAATCATCAATGAGTACTCAAAAATCCATTCAAAATAGTACAACACATCAGTGAATATGCAAGAAATTTAATTAACCATGTGTGGGTTCATGTATTACTCTAAAGTTCAATATTAATGGCTATGAGCTAATATATGAATTCTTACTATTATTTCAATAATCCTTGGGCAAGAAAATTAGCAAAATCGAGACCATTATATGCACTAGCTAATTCATCCAAATAATTAGAAGGGTTTACGAGAATACATACCGGAATTATAAGAAAAACTAGTCAAAAAAATGAAGAAAATCATAGTGGGAGGATCCCAGGGCTTCACTGGAACAGTGATCAGTGACAAATATTTTCACCAAAAAAAATGGTAAGGGTTATTGGAGTCGGTCGGAGGGAAAGAAGAAAGGGATAGGATTTTTAGTTTGTGAGGAATATTGAGAAAAGTAAGGTATAATTTTAACTACCCCTCTTTTATTCGCTTCAGTGGGTCAAGTATAAGTGGGACTTTGATCCCATGAAACCTCAATTACGGGTCGTGTCTTGTTCTACGGCCCATAAATCATGGTTTTATGATTTCAGAGTCTAACATTTTGGACCCTTGATACTACGACTCCTCCTACGAGTCGTATATTATTACACGGTTCGTATATGTGGCAAGTGCAGCCCATATTAATGAAATTAACTCATTTAACCCATATTAAATTAGTTGAATCACTCATTTTTCAAGTGGATAAATATGAACTTCAGCTAACTTCTAAAGCCCAAAAAAATATGGTCAAAATGGGTAATTATATTGGTACCCATTAGGTCCAAAATATATCATTAATATGACTCAAATTGCAAGACTATCAAGTTGACAACTAAAATCCCTAATCTGGAATATCCCCAGAAATAGTAAGTCGCAAGACCACAACACAATCACAGATTGCGGGTAGCTATTTCTTGCTCTATGACTAAAATTGCTCAACTTTTCTCTATCTCTCGTTCTTTGTTAAAGACTCCATTGTTAAGCTATGTATTTACTTGAGATTCTTGATTTGTAAAGGGTTGTAATGTTTTCTTTTATTTTGATATGAAGTTTGTGTATCATTAGGATTTCTCTTCTTTCACCTTTTCGATTATGAAAATAGTGCTGAAATGGTGCTTACATTTTGCTGAAATATAGCCAAAAGCACCAACATAATGACGAATTTGCTGCTGTATTTTGTGCTAAAACTCCTAGCCAAAAGAGTACTTCTCAGCTTTGTGCTAGTCTTGATCTTTGTTTCATCAATTTAGCCTTGAACCTTTGAGGGGTAGCAAAATTGGGATTCTGATTTTCACTCTTTTCAACAATCTTGTCACATTTAAAGTCTTTATTCAATGATACTGATTTTCCCTCTGTTCTTCTCTTTCACTTAGATATAAATGGAGTTTAATGAGGCTTCTTGTGAGATCAGTTCATCAATCTCGAGAAAACGTACTAAAAGAAACACATCAATTGTTTGGAACACTTTTTCAAATTTACCTCACACTAGTGACAATGAAAGGTTAAAAGCAAAACACCAGGTATGTAATGAAATATTTGTAGTTGATGTTGGCACTTCAAATTTGAAGCGTCATACAGCGAGGCACTTAGATAACAGACAAGAACACGGATATTTACTCATTAATCAAATAATATATCGTGAGAAGGTGTTTGTTGTTATTTTAAAGCATAATTATCCTTTTTAGCTTTGTTGAACATCAATAAAATAAATATATCAATTCGTACTTAAATGCAAGGGTAAAAAACATTTCAAGAAATATGTCTAAGTTGATATTTTGAAACTATATGACAGGGAAAAAGAACTTTTAAAGTGTGAGCTTGCAATGATTCCTAAGAGAATATGTCTGACTTCAGACAAGTGGACTTTTGTAACGTCAAATAGTTATATGTGTTTAGCTGCTCATTATGTTGATTTGAAGTACTTATTTTTCATAACGTTCCACCTCCACACTTCGGTGCAGTTTTGGGTCCTTTACTTATCGAGTTTATTAAGGAATGGGGCATAGAAAAAAAGATTTTTACTCTAACTTTAGATAATGCTAGTTACAATAAAGGTGTGGTAGATCACTTAAAGGAATATTGATCTCTAATGCATTCATTAGTTTGTGATAGGAAGTTCATTCATGTTTGTTGTGGGAACCACATCTTGAATTCAATAGTGAAGGTTGATTTGGAAAAAATAGATAAAGCCATTGAAAAAGTAAGAGAAAGTGTTACGCACATTAAACATTCAAAAGGAAGAATATTAAAGTTTGTGGAATGCATTAAGAATCATGGGTTTTCGTGTTCAAAGAAGCTTCGTATAGATGTAATTACTCGTTCGAATTCCACTTATTTAATGCTTGATAGTGCTCTCCTTTACCAACAAACTTATATTCAATATAAGTTTCTTGATATTGAGTTTAAATATAATATTTCTGAGGAGTAATGAAAAAGGGTAGAGAGTATTGCTAAATTCTTGAAGTCATTTTATGAGATCATTACATTATTTTTTGAAAGCAAATATCCAACTGTAAATTTGTATGTGCCGAATGGATGAAAAATTCAAATGTTGAAGGAAGCAAACGATAGTAGTGATCGAGTTATAAATGATATGGCTACACTAATGCTAAGGATGTTTAAAAAATATTGAAGGTCGTATAATTTAATTTTATCAATTACCATTGTCCTTGACCCTTGATATAAGTTGATGTTTGTGAAATTTTGCTTTTTCAAAATAGATCCTATGACTGTTGATGCTAAGATTAAAAAAGTTATAGATTCATTTACAATTGTAATCCAAAGAACACTTGATAACTTCAACTGCAATTTCTCTTTTAGGGGAGAATGTTTATAATACTAGCAACAATAAAATGAGGGATGATCTTGAGGAGTTTGATGCGTTTGAGAATCACTTGGAGTTTGGTTGGTATAAAACATAAAACATAATTAGATTTGTACTTAGAGGAGCCAAAACTTGACTGTAAAGCAAATCCAAATTTAGATATACTTGCATATTGGAAGGAAAATAGAGAAAGGTATCCAGAACTCTCATTGATGGCACGAGATGTCTTAAGCATACCTATTACAATGGCAGCTTCAGAATCTAGCTTTAGTATTGGAGTTCACATTATTGGAAAGTTTCAAAGTTCTATTTTACCTGCAAATGCTGAAGCAAAGCTTTGTGATAGAGATTGGATTTGCGGACAAGAAGGTAAGACATTATTTACATATTTTAGTTTTATTTTTCTATGTTACAATAACCTTATGTTATACTGTAATGTCTTATTTTCTATACTGTGATGAATCAGACACAGATGAGGATGAAATTGCGGTGGAACTTCAGCCATATCTTGTTAAACTTGTCTCGCATTGATAGGTATAGTTTGGAGGTGAAAGTTTTGAAACTATTGATGTTAGCTCTATTGTTCTTAGCTTTCTTATCTTTGACGTCGTCTGTTATAGTTTATTACCTACGAATTAGACACTTGGTTCATGTTCTTATCACAGTTTTGACTGAACCATAATGGGCTAATAATCTTGGATGGATGAACGATTACCCTGGCTTATGATGTCTTGACCATACACTCATTTCCTTAATACTATTACTAAGAAAATAATTAGGACTCACTTGGTTCAAACTAATCATACCTTGCGTGTAAGTGCAACAAACTTTAAGATTATGCAAAAAACTTATCATACCTTAGTGTAACAACAAACTTCAGTAAGGTTACACTGCCTTTATATGTGAACTAATTGATAAACCACCTACTATGTTGTTATATATATTTTATAGATAATGAACTAAGGTTATAATGCCTACTATGTTGTTAATTGGTGGTCTTTGATGAGGTGAAAGAATGCACCAATTTATATTGAAAATCTTTAGATGGTGTGTGTGGTAGTCATTGATTTTTATAGAACCCTTTGGAGTTGTACTCTAAACTTGATATTATATAATTCATTTTTATGTTGGTAATTAATTTATGATATGTGATCTTCAACTTTGTCCATTTTCTGATGATTCAACAACTACCCAATATGTTGTATTCGGAGATTTAGAAGAGTAGGTGCACAGCCAGAGTTGAAGAAGATCATAGGTGAATTAGAACAGATCATCAACCTCTTGGGAAAAGGGGAACTTTCAGGTGAAGCATTGGTATAGGAAGAGGGCTAACTACTAGTTGTTGCACTACTGTAGATTGAGGAACAAATGTTGTAGTTTCTTGTTTTCTTGTTTCAGTTAGAGAATTGTATTTGTCTATCTCTATTGCAGCTAAGCTTATGTTGTTAGACTTGTGTTTTTGTACTTCAAGATTATCGTATTATAATACAAGAATTGCTTCGATGAGTTCTTTTGGCAAGATGGGCATTGAATAATTCTTCAAAGTTGATGGAATTTTAGTGAGTTTCTCATATTTTGGGCGTTGCTGAGAACCTTCAGACCCCATTTGGGTTGCACAAAATTTGAGCTTTGCTTATTGTTTCTATCAAAAACTCAAGTAAAGGATAATTTAACAAAAATAGTTTGTAGAGCTTGTACTGCTCTTTATATATTTAATAATCATTACGTGATTAGTTCATAAAATATGTTTTTTATTTGGGAGAAATATTGAATAATGTGAGTTAAAGACAAATAATTTAATGTTCTAATATATAAAAAACAAATAAATTAAAGTCACGAAAGTGATAACATTTATGTTCATTTTGGTTTTCCAATCTAACTTACACAAGGAAACTAGAAATACGGAGGGGTATTAAATGGGTTGCAACCATTTTTACCCAAATCATATTTGACCAAATCTATATTTACCTATATTTTATATGGATGAATTGTAATTCAATTTATCCAAATCCAATCTAATCCACCCATTTACAACCTCTAACGGCTTGTAGGTCGGGTTTCGTAAGTACCCCCAACACTTAGCAAAATTTTTAGAAACTTACCTGGGATCCACGAACCCCTTTCACAGCCCATAGTCTGTTCTACGGACCGTAAAGTTGGTTAGTGGACTGGAGTGCACAAATTGCTGCTCACAAGAAATAGTTCTACGAGTTAGTATGCGGATCATGGTGTAACCCACGGCCCATGAAACCAACCGTAGAACCAAATTTTCTCACTTTTTTGCACTGGTTTGTTGCCTTAACCCTGTTCCTACACATTCTCAACAAAACAAATTATTACCCTATAATTATTCAGTCTGTGAGTCCAAAATTACGATCAAAACATAAAAATTAAACTACCTAGAAGTTCAAAAAATAAAGCTAACACAAATACATAAAAATTATAGTTAATATCTTGGGTTACCGCCCAAGTAGTCCCTGATTTATTATCGTGGCACGACTTAGACTACTCAGTTACTCAGACTTCACCAAGTGTCTATGTATCCACTATCTGCACTTCATCAGCATTGCCAAAATATGATTTGATTCTTTGACCATTCACCTTGAATCTTGTGCCATCTTTCTTCTCTAACTCAACAGCCATATGGTAGAAAACATGTGTAACTTTGAAGGGTCCCACCTATTTGGACTTGATTTTTCCAGGAAATAACTTCTACCTTGAATTGAACAGTAAAACCAAGTCTCATGGTGTGAACTGGTGATGCTCAATGTGACAATCACGCTACAGCTTCATCCCTTTGCTTGTACAGGACTGAGCTCTCATATGTCCTCAAGCGAAACTCATCAAGTTCGTTGAGTTGGCTCAGTCTTCTATTAGTCGCATCATTCCAATCCAGGTTCAACTTCTTGAGAGCCCAGATCTCCTTGTGCTCAAGCTCTACAAGTAAGTGACAAGTTTTACCAAAGATAAGTTGGTAAGGAGACATACCTATGGGAGTTTTAAATGATGTCTAGTACGCTCACAATCCATCATCAAGCCTTGCGACCAATCTATCTAGTTAGCATTCATAGTCTTTGATAGAATCTGTTTAATCTCCCTATTAGACACCTCAACTTGCCCACTTCTCTGGGGATGGTAAGTTGTTTCCACTCTATGCTTTACTCCATACTTCTCAAGAAGAACTTTGAAAACCCTATTACAAAAATGAGAACCTCCATTGTTGATCATTGCCTGAGGAGTGCCAAACTGAGAGAAGATGTTTCTTTTAAGGAATGTCGTGACACTTTTACCTTTAGTATTGGGAAGCACAACTGCCTCCACCCATTTTCATAGATAGTCCACAGCAACTGAGATGTACTTTTTCTCATAAGAACTGATAAATGGTCCCATAATGTTTATACCTCAAATATCAAATAACTCGATCACCATAATGGGGTTAAGTGGGAGCTCATGCTTTTGGGAAACACCACCCTCTCTCTGGCACTTATAAAAAGCTTTGTCATAGTCATGGGCATCTTGGTGGATGGTTGGACAATAGTAGCCACACTATAAGATCTTATTTGTTGTCCTGATTTCACTAAGATGCCCACCAACCAATGATGAATGATAAACCTTCAAAATGCTCATCATCTCCGCCTTGGGAACACAATGACGAATAATCCTATCTTCAAAAACATAAAATAAAAATGAATTCATCCCAAAAAAACTTTTTCACATCAGACATAAACTTACGGCGCTGGTGAGAAGTCAAATCTAGTGGCACAACATCACTAACTAGGTAGTTTGCATAATCTGCGAACCATGGTATCAAATCATGAAATGCTGGCAATAATCTATTTTCAAGGAATGAATCATCAGTCTCCACCCTATCGTTGAACTTTTCCATGGCCTTATCCTTGAGTCTGGATAGGTGGTCTACAATTTGATTCTCTATCCCCCTTCTCTAAATCACCTCAAAATTAAACTTTTGGAGAAGAAGTATCCATATAATCAACCTTGGTTTGGCATCCTTCTTCATCATCAAATACTATAATGCTGAATAATCAGTATGCACAATGACTTTAGTTCCTAAAAGATAATATCTAAACTTCTTGAACGCAAAGACCACTGCAAGTAACTCATGCTCAATGACAATGTAGTTTGTTTGTAATGCATTTAGGGCTTTGCAGCCATAGTAAATGGGATGAAGAATCTTCGCTTTGTGTTTCCCTAACACCACATCAAGAGAAACCTTAATTGCATCAGACATAATCTCAAAGGGTTGAGTCCAATCTGGAGCAACGATGATAAGCACCGATATCAACCTTTGTTTCGACCCTTCAAATTTTTTTAGACATGAATCATCAAATATGAAATTAGTATCCTTCTAAAGTAACTTACACAGTGGATGTATAATCTTTGAGAAGTCCTTTATAAATCATCTGTAGAATCTTGCATGCCCCAAGAAACTCCTCATACCTTCTATAGAGATAGGTAGAGGAAGCTTCTCAATTACCTCAACCTTGTCTCTGTCAACCTTTGATGGAGATCCTATGTCCCAACACAATGCCTTCCTTCACCATGAAATGACACTTCATCTTGTTCAGAACAAGGAGACATTCTTCACATCTACAAAGCATATCATACAAATTTCTTAATCAATCCTCGAATGAATCTCCAACCATACTAAAGTCGAGCACATCATGCAAATGTCTCAATCAATCCTCGAATGAATCTCGAACCACACTGACTTCGTCCATAAACACCTCAATAGTGTCCTCCATCATATTTGAGAAGATAGACGTCATGCATCTTTGGAATGTCGTTGGCGCATTAGACAATTTGAATGACATCCTCTTGAATGCGAAGGTGTCATAAGGACATGTAAAGGTCATTTTCTCCTGGTCTTATGGACTATTAGAAATTTTATTGTAGCCTGAATAACCATCAAGAAAATAGTACCAGCCTTTACCTGCTAAGCGATCTAGCATCTAGTCCATGAATGACAAAGAGAAGTGATCTTTCTCTACCGATGCATTGAGTTTGTAATAGTCCATAAAACCCCTCCAACCTATGACTGGTCTCATGGGAATCAACTCCTTGCTAGCATTTGGGACCACAGTGATACCTTTTTTCTTTGGAACACACTAGATCAAACTCACTTACTCATTATAAGCAATCAGATATATCACCCCCTCCCTCCCCCGTCTAACCACTTAATAATTTTCTTGCGCACAACCTTTTGCATTGGTGGGTTAAGATACAGTTGGTGCTCAATGCTAGCTTATAATCCTTGATAAGATGAATTTTGTGAGTGTATATGTCAGGTGGGATGCAAATGATATCTGCAATGGTCCATTCAATGGCCCTTTTAATTCTTTTGAGGACCGAGATTAATACCTCTACTTGTTCATCATTATGATCTGTAGCAACAATAACAGGCAAAGTATTGTTAGTACCCAAAAACATATACCTCAAATAGGCTAAAAGAGCCTTCAACTCCAACATTGATGGCTCCTCAATGAATGGTTTAGTAGATGGTGACTCTCTATTTTTCAAGTCCAACTTAAGCTTAAGTCGGTGCCTATGATAACCATGTGCTCCAAGTGCCTTAATCATCTCATCATAGTCTAGGATGCCATCACTCTCAGAATTCATCAATACAACCTCAAGAGTTTTAACACCCAATCTTTCCTCAATTAGTACCTTCGGTTGCACCTCAACAATTCTCTCAATAATAGAGACAACCTTCAGATAATTGGGCCTCTTCATGGCCTGGAAAATATTGAAGATAACCTTTTAATTATTCAATCTAAACTTGAGTTGACCTAACTTTATGTCCACTAGTGCTCGCCCACTGGCTAGGAAAGATCTTCCCAAGATGATTGGGATGTTGAATTCAATTTGGTAATCAAGTATCACAAAGTCTGCGGAGAATATGAAATTCTCAGCTCATACTAACACATCATAGAGTTTCCCTACATGTTTCTTCATAGTCTTATCTTTCATCAATAACCATATTGTAGTCAATGTAGGGGCTTCCAATCCCAACTGCTTGTACACTGTAAGAGATATTAAGTTGATGTTGGCTCCTAAGTTGCATAATACCTGTGCAAAGTTAAAGACTCCGATGGTGCAAGGTATTATGAATGCTCTGAGGTCCTCTTTTTTATGGACCAAGGACCTTGTAGCAATAACTCTACAATGGTGAAGGTTTTGAGAAAGCTCTTGACTCACTGTCCTCTTCTTATTCACAAGATCCTTCATGAATTTAGCATACCCAGGCATTTTCTCCAATGCATCAATGAGAGGGAGATTAATAGATAGTTGTTTCAATATGGAGACGAAATTCTGAAACTTTCCATCCTCTTCCTTCTTCTTGAGTCTTTAAGGGAAAGATGGGGGAGGCCTAGGTATGGGTTTCAACTTTCTTGGTGTCACCACTTCATTGCTCACCCCATCCTTGGCTTTTTAATCCCCAGTCTCTACATCCTTACTTTCTACCATCTCCTCACAAACCACATCATCATCTACTAGCATTGGTGGGTCAATTTCTTGCTTACCACCTTGTGTCGTCACTGTCATGCATTGCCCATCATTCTTTGATTTCTGCACTGTGTTGCTTGGAAATATACCTTTCTAACTCTAATTCAACTGTGTAGACATCTGATTGAATTGTTGCTCCAACTGCTTAATAGCCACAAAGTGAGACTCAATCTTCTGATTAATACCTGAAATGTTAACTTTCATCCCCTTCAAGGTCTTAACTTATGCGTCATCCTTCTTCAATAACTTTTCAAACATCTCCTCAATGCGTGAACTCTCAGCCACAGAATCACAATTGTGTGGTGGCACATACGGACCATTTTTATATCCATCTCTGTGACCCCAATCATCATCTCTGTCTTGTTCCCTATTTTTTTGTAATAACCTCCTCGGTTGTTGTCCCTATATGCATTGTCCCTGTTATAGTTCTGACCTTGGTGCCAATTGTCCAGATTGGAACCTTAGGCGTTGGTCTAGAAACCCCCCATTTGATCAGTCACAAAGCAAGTTTCCTCCTCATAAAAGGCTCCTCATACATGGGTGCACGTAGTGAGTGATGACTAACTGCATTCACGTGCTCTTGAGTTTTCTTTATCAGTAACCCTATATTATTACTGATTCAAGCCAACTCTTGCATCACATCTTCATTGATCTTGGCCTGCTCTGGATTGGTACTGACTGAGAAAGAGCTCTTAGTCATTGATTTGTCCCTCATTTCCCATACACAGATAGTATTTGCTACATTATCTAGTCGTTCCGCCATAACAAAAAAAGTGTAATCCAAGAATGAGCCTCCCGGTATGGTGTCAGCCACTGCTTTACAATTATCATCCAATTCTCGATAGAAGATCTCCACTAAGGAATCATCAAAAATATTATGATCTGGAACACTTCTCAAGCACTTTGTGAACTGCTCCCATATAGTATTTATAAAATCACCATGCAATTGCTCAAAGTTATTTATCTGATCCTTCAGCTTTAGCTTCTTTGATTTGGGAAATACCTCTCCAAAAAGGCTTTCTACATTTCCACCCAGGTAGTGATAGAACCCATTAGAAGTTCGGATAACCATACTGTCTCTTCACCTGTGAGAGATAATATGAAGACACAAAGCCCAACGGCATCCATGGATAGATTTTTATTTCCCATCATGCTCTTGCAGACAAACACAACATTGTGTAGATGTTTATATGAATCCTCTAATGGTAAGCCCGTGAACAACCCTATATTCTGCAATATCTATAGTAACCCACTTGATACAACGAACTTAGTATCCTTCGGTAAAGGAGGTAACACAATAGCTCTGGTGATATCCACTGTCATAGGGTCAAGTCTGTATGGATTCCACCCATTATCAGTTGTTTGTTGGCCCTGTGGTGGTGGATTCACATCCTCAAGTGTGGTGGGTCTTGGTCATTCAGATTGAGTGCAATGTTTGCAGCATTATTCATGTTATCCTGGGCATTCTTCGCAACATTCTCTACATTTCTAGATCAAATGGAGTCAAGGGGCTACCTCAACTATGAGTATTGGGCATACACTACACCTGTATGTTTAAAGAAGAACAAAAAGAAGTAAAATAAGGAAAATAATGATTAATTTATAAATCACCCTAATTAAACCAATCTAAAAGTCATATTCCCCGGCAACGATGCTAAAATTTGATCATGCCCAAACTACACCTCCCAATTAAGGTTTAAACGATCATTGTTCAAATATAGAACCTAAAAATGGTTAGGATCAATCCCACGAGGAATAAGGTCTAGACTTGGAGTAATTAAAGAAATATGATGAATTAATCTACTTATTTCCCAAAAAGAGGGATTTGATAAAAAGCAATAATTAAACCTAAACAAATATCAAACAGTAAAGTGCAAGTGTTGTGAGATCAGTGAGAGAAGAAATATTGTGTTCCCCATGAATTCCTAACTCAGTGTAATAAAATAATCATAACCTTTTCTAGTGTGTAACATGCAGAACTAGTAAGTTATGTTCACCTAGCCCTTTCATCCAGGCACTAGGAAACTTTTACCATGTGACAAGATCCATCTATAGGTGTCGCATTACTAACTCTTACCTTTCCCCAATACAACTATCCCTTGATCCGTTTAGGTTGATTAGACAAGTGTAATCACGTTGAATCCTATTATTTTATACCTTTCCCATTCATTACCCCCTTGATCGAGTAAGTAAGAATAAGGTGAGTTCTAATATTTGCAACCATTAAAAAGAATTCAAAATGAAGAGATAAATAATACATGCATGCACACTTTTCAAGGATTATGAATTATCTAATTTTTACTTTGTTAGTTCTTCATGGTTCCCACAACCCTAGTTATGGATTTAGCTACTCATGTTCATTGTAGATGAGAGGATCATGGTATGATTAAGCATAATTAAATACTTACAACAAAGAATTGAAGAACACAAAATCCAAAATATTCATGAAAATCATAATATTATAATTCAAAGATAAAGTTAAAAGTAATCCACAAGAAATCTCAAAGAATAAAGTAATAATCTCAAGTATCAAGTTATGGACCTTCTAATTGATCTCCATGTCTAAAAAAACCTTAAAACCTATTTATAATAAAAGGAAACTAAATCCTAAACGAAATAGAAAAATTGGAATCGGGCCCTTAGATGAACATAGTTATGGGCCATAGTTGCACTCATGGCCCGTAAACTTGCTTTGTGGATTGCATTCTTCATAAAACTATCTTCAATGTATGAAGCCTTCCTATGGACCGTCTTCTGACTTATGGCCCGTAAGAGGTTTCGTCTATTATCACTTTAACAATTTTTCTCTATCTCTGATCCTCAAGGCATGACCTGATGTATGACCTGTAAAACACACTACGACTTGTACTGGTAACACATGGTCTCAACTTCTAAAAATCATCCCTTCACTGAATCAGACTTACAAAACCCATCTACCGCTCGTGGAATGAACCACAACCCTTAGAAGGTCTCATGAAACCTAAAAATTTGCAATCTGCACAATTTAGCCCAAAAACTTCTTGATTCCTGTAATCCTACAAAATCAATACAAAAACACATCAAACCTACTAACATCGCTTCGAGAACACAAAATTATAAGTCTAAAGCATCAAAAGTGTCATATTTTGGCAGCACGTCAATTCTCAATATAAAATCATAAGTCAATATAGACCAATCTCTAACATTCACTTTCTCATCATAAGCGCAATTCACAATCACATAAAATTCTCACAATTTACCAAGTTCAACTTAGCCAACAATAATTACCCAATCATTTTAAGTCACAAGTAAAAGAAATATAGCATTCAAGTAAGCTTAAAATGGTTTGAGAATCCATCTGCCTCAATCAAAAGCCAAATCAAGCAAACAATAGAGCTTTTTCTCTCAAATTTGTGCCCACAAAGTCACAATCTAATCAAATATGAATTCACTATCTCAATACGAAGACAGTGACACTAAAATCAAGCAATTCGAGTGAAAAGGGCAAAATAGTTTTAAAAATTCCATATAAAAAAGGTTCTCAGAATCTAAAAATTAATACATGAAGATATTTCCAAAAAAGTAAGGAATCCAATGGTGAAAACTGTTTCAAAAATGGAGTTAAAACAAACTCATAGTCATCATTTTTCAATCAAAATTCAATATTCAAAAAAAACTCCAATATCTCCAATTAAAAACCTATAATTTCATGTTAAAATCACAAATTAATTAAATGGAATTGAAGAATTGAGTTAGAAACATGTTATCCAATGGTCTTGCCCTGAAAACCTTTGAAGAATTCCTCTAACATCGAGCTTGAAATATTAAAAATGATGAAAAATGGTGAAACTCATCACTTTAAAACATTAAAACTATTTCAGGCATTTAACCCTATGATGTGCTGCCAAAATACAGCACTTTAAATGCTTGAAACTTGGGATTTTGTGCATTCTCAAAGCGATTTTAGTAGATTTGATGTTTGTTTTTGTTTATTTTTGTAGGATTTAAGTGTTGGCTTAATTCTAAGCTTGATATGCAGTTTCAGCACCAAATTAGCAGTTTACGAGACCCTTTATGGGTCGTGGATCGTTCCATGAGTCATAGAAGGGATTTTGTTTGTTCTTCCAGTAAGGGGGTGAAAAGGGAGTTCCACTCTACAAGACCAGGGCACGAGTAGTAGACCAACATACGGGTCGTAGAGTGAGGTCATGGGTTGAAGAAGCAGAAAGTGAAGAGTTTTTGAAAGCGACTCAGACGAAATGCTTCATGGGTCGTGAAAGACTTCACGACTCATGAAGGAGGTTTCGTATTAACTTCTAGTAGATTCAATAACATTCCATGAGACCCCGACTCACGAGCCGTGAACTGTCCTATGGGCTGTAAAGTATGCTCGTGAACAGTGTAGACACAATTGTCCTATTTCCTTTTGGCTTTGTATTTTTAGTACTATAAATAGTTTTTTTAGGTTTTTCTATTATCAAAAGAAAAACAAATATCATTATTAACAAGAGAACGAAGAGAGAAATACTTGTGAATATCATTTTTGATTTTTAACTAATTCAAGTTTGCAATTTCATTGAGATTCCAGATTTTATTCATCAGTTCTTGTTGCGTAAGTTATTTAATTATGTATTCATCTGACATTATTTTTTATCAAACAACAAGGATGCGTGTCCAAGTCCACAACTAGGGTTGTGGGAACCATGACACACTAGCTAAGATAAAATTGAATTACTTGCGATTTCTTGAATGATGATTAGGATGTATTAATTAACTTCTTCAATTTAACTAAATTTTAACGAAGGCCTACGTTAGAACTCTACTAGTATCACCTGTTTGATCCAGGAGGTGACGAATAGGAAAAGAAGTAATTAATAGAGGTTGATTGACTATTTCTCAACTAATCAGGCTATTAGGGGTAGTAATTTTGGTCAGAGATAAAAAGTAAGGGTTAATAACATCACATTACAGAGATTGATCCAGTAATGTGATAAAATTCACCTAGATTCCCAATCAAGGATTTAGGAGAACATAACTTACAGTCCCGCACCTATACACCAAACAAGAGTTGCGAGTATCCGAAAACACTTAGTTAGGAAGTCATGGGGAACACGTCACCCTAGTTAGTTTCTCTACTGATTACAAAGAATCTGCTACTGTAGTTTAGGGTTTACTTTTATCATAAATCCCTCTTTTAATATTTTAGTCATTTTTATTTTCTTTATTTTTTGGAGATATTATAGTACATCTAGTCAAGTTACAGAAAGTGTGCTAATCCAGGGTCTACCATATTCATCGTGGGATCGATCCTAACCATGTTAGGTTTAAATACTTGAGTACGACCAGTTCAAAACCTCTTGAGTAGGGGTGTGTGCTAAGCGTAAGCGCGGAGTCAAGAGCATTTAATAGCTCTATTGTCGGGAAATATGACTAGACTTGATTAGCACATTATAATTTGATTGTTTGCTCAGTATTTCCCTAATTTAATGTTTTTTGTTATTTTTGTCTGATATAGGGTTCGGGTGATAGGTGCATGTCAACAACCAGAAGTCGAGGTACTCTCTTGATTCCTTTTTTATCCTGAGATTGAGATAATTAGGAGATGAAAGGCCAGACAACCTTTTAATGATGTGAAGAATGCGGAAAATATTGCATTGAATCCTAATGACGACAACCCACCCATAGTCATTTCATAGTCGGAGGGACTGTGAGTCGCAGTAAACAATTGGAATCAATATCGGCTCATCCCAATGGTTGTGGATGTCACTAGGGAAGTAGTGTTACCTCCACTGTCAAACAACACGAAGTTTATTATCTTGAGTGGGTTGTTGCAGATACTTCAAAATCGCGGGTTATTCGCAAGGTTACCATCTGAGGATTCGCACAATCACCTACACAATGTTGTCTTTATTTGTAAGAGTGTAATGGGAAACCAAAATTTCTCTATGGATGTCGTTATGCTCCGTGTATTACCATTATCTCTTACCAAAAATGCAATGTCTTGGTTGGTTGAGCTCCCACAGAGTGCGATCACTAGCTGTGCAGAATTGCAGATAGCCTTTTTGGAGAGGTATTTCCCCATATCCAAGAAGCTCAAGATGAAACAGTAGATTAAAAACATCGAGCAATTGCCTGGTGACTCGGTCAGTACAATATGGGAGCGGTTTTCAAAGTGTCTGAGATGGGTTCCTAACCACAAGATCATGGATGATTCTCTCGTCGAAATCTTCTACAGAGCCCTTGATGAAAATGGGAAAGAAGTTGTTGACATTATCATGGGCAGTTCATTCATAGATCATACCTTCTAGGAGATCACTGAGAGACTAGAGAGGATGCTGAGTACAAATCATGCATGGGGCACCCGGGATAATGCCACAACATGGAGCTTATTTATCGTGACTACTACTTCAGTGCGAGCATAGGTTAGTGAAGAAATGATATAGGAGCTTACACGGATCAGTACTAATGTGGATTTGTTGATGAAGCAGAATGCTAGAAGGAAAATGTAGTTGCTCATCAGCCTGTCTGAGCACCCATTTATGAGGAGTCCTATTTTGAAGATGAGGTTTGCTTCATTGCAGAAAAGACAGGGGGTTTTCAGCCCAACGCCTAGGGGTTCAATCAGGAGTACTAGCGCCAAGGGAAAAGAAACCAAGAACGAAACTTTGGTCGTGAGGTAGCCTACAACAACAATAATAGGAATGGCTTCTATGATCAAAATAGAGGCCAAGAGAGAGATGTTAAGTGGAGCCACAGAGATGGTTATAGAAATGGCACTTATGTCCCACCCCACAATTGTGATGCTGGTGCAGGTTCGTCTAGGGTTGAAGATATGTTTGAGAGATTAATGAAAAAGGTTGATACACAGGATGAGATGTTAAGGGGGATGAAGTCTGATGTCTCTAGTATTAGCCAGAAGATCGAGTCTCATTCCGTCGCAATTAAGAAGCTCGAGCAGAAGTTTGGTCAAATCTGGACCCAACTCAACCGACACCAAAAGGGTACTGTGCCTAGTAAAACTATCTAAAGCCCAAAGAAAGAAGGACAGTGTATGGCAATCACAACACGCAGTGGGAAGCAGACCACTGACCCTTCTATGTTTGGTGTTGAGGAAGATAGTCACAATGAGGGTGTTGTTGATTAGCGAGCAGAAACTAAAAATATTGGTGTACGGATTGAGTAAAGCAATGCAGCACCAGTACTTTCGAAATCCATTCCTCGCCCTCCTCCTCCCTTCCCTCAAAGATTAAAGAAATAGGAGGAGAAAGGGAAGTTCAAGCACTTCTTTTCCATGTGAAGCAGTTGTCTATAAACATTCCACTGATCAAGGCATTGGAGAAGATGCCCGGGTATGCTAAATTCATGAAGGACCTGGTGACAAAGAAGTGCACCATTAGTCAGGAGCTCTCACACGAGCTCCAACACTGCAGTGCTATCTCTACACGGTCCTTGGTGTAGAAGAGAGGACCTCGGAGCATTCACCATTCCCTGCACCATAGGGGATGTGGAATTCGCAAGGGAATTGTGTGATCTCGGTGCCAGCATTAACTTAATGCCCCTTGTGATTTTTAAGAAGCTCAGCCTGGCAGCCCCCACACGAACTAGCATGCGACTTTTGATGGTTGACCGCACAATGAAGAAGCCGGTGGGGATCTTGTATGATGTCCTCGTTAAGGTGGACAAGTTTATATTCCCTGCAGACTTCATGATCTTTCACTGTGAAGTTGACTTTGACATCCCAATCATCTTGTCAAGGCCTTTGTTGGCCACTGGGCGAGCCCTGGTGGACTTAGAGTCCGGCCTCCTCAAGTTCAGATTGAATGATGAAGAAATCACCTTCAATGTTTGCAGATCGATGAAGAGGCCTGATGAGCTTAAGATGGAAGTTTGGGCTATTGATGAAATTTGAGTAATCAGATAGCCCGCATCGTGCTGCAATGTTAAATCAAGAACTGCTTGGGAGGCAACCCAAGATACTTTTGAATAATTGTAGTTTAGTGTTAGTTTTTAGCATTAGACTTTAGATAGGACAAGTTTTATTATTTTTAGGTTGTGAATTGTGGACAAAGTATTGGAATTGTATAGGGTAACAGTGTATTTTTGCAGGTTTTGTAGGCATCAGACCAAGTTGGCCAAATTTTGGCTAAAAAATGCACAAACTGGAGTTCACAACATGTTCTACGGGTCGTGCTGCATTTCACAACCCATGGACCATCTCGTGAAAGTCTTTAGTGAGCAAGGATAGACTGCACTTCATTCCACGAGCCAAACCCGTGATTTATATGTAGAACTACGGTTCGTGGATTGGGTTCGTTGATTGGGTTCGTGGACCCTAGGTAAGTCCCTAAATTCTACCTAAGTGTCAAA
>JBCEWC010006914.1:0-22238 GCA_038996855.1 Solanum aculeatissimum | reverse complement strand
TAAAAGGGTTAGGGTTCTTAGGATCTTCAAGGATGAAAGAGGATCCTTGAATCAAGTCCCACATACCTTAATCTAAGCAAACAACCAACAAGATCAACCCTAATCAAGTATTCTTCCCAAAATTCTACAAACTAGCCTCAATGGATGCCAACAGAGCCTTAGGATCTTAAGAGAGAGTGTAGGAGAGTTTGAATGGAAGAATGAGGGTTTAGGGAATGTTTTAGGGGTTTAGGATACCTTAGGGGGCTAAAAGGGGGCTTAGGGAAATGTTAAATCATGAAAATACCAGTAATAAACTGGAACTTTTCACTGCGCACAACACCCAAATGACAGCTACAGTGTCGTCAAACTATCCCACAGCTCGTTCACCATGTCGTGCAACTTGACTTAGCGATTTCTTCAGCACGAACTTTCGGAGGACTTTCTGTTACTCTTCACGAACCCATAAACGGTCCGTTGAAGGTGATACATCTCGTGCAAGGCACCATCCAGCCTTCCTTAACCTCAAAATCCTTAGCCAAGCCTTGGCCTAGCCACTGTCCACTTTCACGGGATAGTGGACGACCCGTTAACACTCACACGAGCCGTTCAAGGCTTCATGAGTTCCAGGCCACCCCAAGGTCACTGTGATACCTCACGGGACCCTGGACGTACTTTGCAAAGTTTCATGGTCCGTGAAAATGTCCTTGGCCATTTTTCTGAGCCTATCTCCAATGGCTTTTGAATTTTAAACAGTCTCACCTTTTGAGCCATATCTCCCTCACTCGAAGTCCGAATTGAGTAAAACCACTTGTGTTGTAAATATTACTCAATTAGATTCAATTTGATATGTGGTAGATCATAAGGTTCATCCCACATCAAAATTTATGACTATTTGAAGTACACTGCCAAAACTTTTCCTCTAGGCCACTTACTAGCCCAATTTGCATTCGGCCACTTAAACTCAACCCGTGGCCACCAAAACTCAACCATGGATTGTAGTACATCATAGAATTCCAACCATAAGTATATTTTGAAAATTTTCGGGTTGTTACTACATCACCCTAGTTAGATCTTCTACTGATATTTCATCAACTGCATTCACTAGTTTAGTTAATTTTATTTTACAAAAACCCCCTCTTTCCTTTGAGATAAGTAGGTTAATCATTCTCAACTTACATTGAATTAATTCTTGAGTCTACCATATTTCTTGAGGGATCGACCCTAACCTTGATTAAGTTAATTACTTGACAATGACCATTTTTCCTTAAAAATGAGGTGTGGCTTGAGAGACATCAACCCTCCACTTCAACCACACTCGCTAAAGCAATAATTGAAGATCTAAGCTAGATTCAAGTTTGCGACCTCAAATATAAAGTTATATTTAGCAGCTATATCGAGATGAGCTCCAACATGATGAGCGAGGTCGATGGGCTTGAACTATTTTGAGGAACCCCAACTCAACACCCCTGGGCTAGACAGTGTCCCAGAACTCTGAGATACTATGGCTTATTATGGTTTGGAGTTGTTGGAAACTTTGTTAGGAAAGTACTCCTTAGTGATAGTTCATGAGTTCTACGATTCTTATACTGCGACCATTGCACACTCAACCCTTAAAGGGAAGAGATATATTTCATAGCCCTGACTTACACAGACAATGGTGAGGGGACATCAAGTTGACATATTCATGCCTACCATACTTCAGTTTCTATTTGGTCCCTAGTACGAGGCTCTAGTATCCACTACTGAGTATGATTATAGATTGAGCTAGACTCGAGACCAAGGCTTGACAAGAAATGTATCCCGTAGGGGCACTTTGATGAGATGGATTAATGATAAAATTATTAAGCATGGCTAGAACCCTGACTAGATTTCCACACAATCAACAATTGTCAAAGCTTTAGTCAGTTTCACCAAAAGGTTTTGGTGGGTTGTATTGTGATTTGGATCCGGCTGACACATGTTGATAATACACTCACAATGGATTATGTAGTACTAGTTCCCAACATCTTGGTTGTTTATGACATTGATTGGTCATGCTTGATCATAGAGCACATTCATAAGGCGGACCTGAAGAGGTCCACCTCCATCCTTTTCTTATGTTTGATCTACATGCTATGCATAGTCATGGGGGTAGAGTCCTTCATAAGGTGGACCCTCTGATCAAGGTTCAGAGGAGTTTAGATTCTAGATTGATAAAGGCTAATGAAAACCCAGTGGCACTCCGGCGAGTACCACATCCTCTGAAGCATATACCAGAGATGTTTGACATAGTAGAGCCACCATCTGAGCCTTCGAGTTCTAATACTACTCCAG
This sequence comes from Solanum aculeatissimum, assembly GCA_038996855.1. NCBI lineage: Eukaryota > Viridiplantae > Streptophyta > Magnoliopsida > Solanales > Solanaceae > Solanum > Solanum aculeatissimum. The sequence goes on along the minus strand of JBCEWC010006914.1, from coordinate 19,943 downwards.
GTGTTGAGGGCCCCCTATAATTAGAGACAGATATAGAGATATAGCTCACTCCACCATCTATGACTCTTGCCCCTAGAAGTAGTTCCTATATCTCCCATGGGCATGGTATACGTGTCTGTGGTGTCTATTCAGAACACGACATAGATATTTGTTCAGACTGAAAGCCACTGGCCAAGTTACTATAGAATATTAATCCTTGGGTCTGCCAAGCCATTTCTAAGGCAGAGGAGCACATGCAGATGCACTGTGAGGAGAGACTTATAATAGTATATGGCCACATAAATTCATTTGAATGAAGAGTACAAAAGAGCTATAGTTCAGCCCAACATCCTGATTTGACTGTTATGCAGACGAAAATTAAGAAGCTATTGGCTGACATAAGAGTTGCAGCAACAACACCAATACTGCTGAGGCATTCGATTTTATGCCACTATGGAGATACTACTCCGCGCCTCTAGGAGGAGGCCCCATTTTAAGGTTGATGATCCAGATGCTATGACATGAGAGGCAAAGTTGATAGAGAGGCAGTAGTTCAAGCTGTTAGGCAGGGCTCTATAGTAGATGAATAGGCTCGACAAGCTCATGAGTTTGCGAGAATGAGGGGTATTGGACCCTCAGGAAATGTTGCTACTGTAGAGGCGACCACCAGGCTTGTTGAGGGTGGTCACACAGACGGAGACTAGCGCTTAGGTGCCCAGGTATGACTTTTGACACCTATGCTTTAATATAGTTATATTTTGTGCATTGAGGAAAATGCGAGTAATTTTCGATGGGGCGTGGGTAGTTATAGGCCACGATGAAGTCTGAGTAGCCAAGACCTATAAATATCCCATTTTTTAAGTCCGAGGGATTTTCTTGTTTGTGTTCTTTCCCCAAGGGCATTTATTTTCTATTGAACTGGTATGATTACGATTTGTAAGTAATATTAGTAGTATGTAGAACTAAGGTTTATGGCATATGATAGTTTGTGTGAAAATAATAGCCATCAAATTTTTGTGTAAGGTAGTTTGATAATGACCATGTGACATTAATGGTTGATAGTGCTTGTTCTAATAAGTAAGCTTAAATATTGATGAAAAACATGATCTGAGAGTCATTATTGATAGTGTAATCAGTGTCATGTGTGTGTGAGCTTATTTGCACAATTGTTGTACTATGTTTCTATTCAGAACATACCCTATTATACTAACTTAGACTATAGGTTAGTTGGTCAGGAAAGGATCTTAAGTTATTATTCATATTAGTTCACTTAGCCTGAATAACCAACCAAGTGCTTTTTGTATCTCTTGATCCAAATGTTTGAGCTTAAAGTGTACCCTTTTCTTTGTAAACACCTAAGTACCCTAGCCTTATTAAAAGTGAAATCCTTAAATTGGCCCAATCAATATTGTGCACCTTGAATAAGGCAAAAAGTTTAAGTTAAGGGTGGCTACCAAAAGTGTCCCTAGTTCATAGGTTGGATATTATACATCACAACTGATCAGGCTAATGGTCTAAGTTGAGGGTGGTTGGTGTAAAGAAAAACATAATAAATGGGGTGGTGATACATGAAAAAAGGGAAAACTGTTATATGGGTGCAAGAAAAATAAATAGATGTCAAATAATGTGCTGAAAAGAAAAAGAATATTAAGAACAAAAGACGATGAACTAAAAAATGAGAGTAAGGACCCCAGAAAAGTCTTAAATGGGAGAAAGGGAGAATGGGTGAAAAATGACAATGTTAGTAGGGCAAAGTTGAAGAATAATATAGTGTTAAGGAGGACCATTAGTCACTGCGTTTCTAAAACATCATACCAAAGCTCCCTGAGCCTACGTTACAAGCTATGAAAGTCCTATAGTGATTCTAGTCCAAGTAGTCGAATGTCATAGTTGTGAGTATAGAGGCAAGCATATGGTATTGAGTACAGTGTTTGAATATCTGTTGTGAGTGTGAGTGATTATTTAGTCCCAAGCATTGAATCTAAAAATACTATCATGATTCGGATATGGGGTTTCTTTCTATGAGAGCACTTGCATTACACTGTTGATTTTAGGCTAATTTAGTGATTGTTGCTTATTCGTGGTTACGTCGCTTGTCATAGTTGCATTGTTATATGTATTGATACACATTAGTTTGTTTGATGACTATCTGATATACATTGATGAGTAGTGTGGGTATCTGTACTGGATTTTGAGATAAAGTAAGCCATTAAATTGAGGTATGTGTATTACTATATTGCTTATGTAGATTGAGTCCATCGCTTGAGAACAAACGTTAATTTTAAGTTGAGGGTGTTGATGTTATATTAAAATACAACACTTTTGATGCTTAAAACTTAGAATTTTGTCTGTTCAAAAAGCGATATTAGTAGGTTTGACGTGTTTTTATGTTTGTTTTTTAGGATTATAGGAGTTGGCATGATTTTTGGAAAAGTCTACAGAATTGGAGCTTTTTGAAGAAGCCTGAGACACCTTATGGGCCTTGAAAACTTCCACGAGCCGTAGAGTGATTTCGTGGTTGAGATCCAGTGAAGGGCCTATTTTAAGATGTTGAGTCCATAAACTGTCAGAAGAGCCCTGGAATTTTATGAGTCATGGAACAGGTTTTGCACCTTGAGGATCAGATGTTGAGGAGTTTCTGGAAAGTTGTCAAACGTAACCCTATACGGGTCGTAAATATGAATATGGCCCATAGAAAGGTATCGTAGAAGAGATAGTCAGTTTTGATGAAGGAAGACTACTAAGATGAGGTACGGGTCGTAAAACTTTGTACGTCCCTTAACCCTGTCAGTAATGCCTTCCAACTCAGTTTTCCTATTTCATTTTGGATTTGGTTTATATTTATTATAAACAGGTTTTAGGTTTTTTTAGTAGAGAGTACACACCATATAGAGAACAACAACTGAGAAACACTCGGAGAACTCTTGTTTTGTGATTGTTTCATTAATTTTATACATTGTGATTTCCTGAAGAGTGGGATTTCATGTTTTAAACTTCATTATTGTAAGTGATTAATTATGCTATTCCCCAACATGATTTCTTCATCTACAATGATTATGCATATCTAAATCCACAACTAGGGTTGTGGAAACCATGAAGAACTAACAAGGTAAACTTGGATAATCATAAATTCTCGAAAAGTATGAATGCACGTATTAATTATTTCCTTCGTGTTGAATGCTTTTTAACGGTAGTCAACGTTTGAACTTTCCCTAGTTCTTTATTAGATTAAGATGGTAAGAAATGAGAAAAGGGAGTAGTTAACAAGATTCAATTGATTGCTTCTCGTCTAATCAACCAAACTAGATCAAGGAGAGGTTTACTGGAATAATGGGTAAGAGAGTAATGTCACACTGTCAGGATGGATCAAATCACATAGTGACATTTACCACTCTCTTGGATAAAAGGGTTTGGTAAACTTAACTTATTGTTCTGCATGCTACACACTATAAAAGATTATGATTATCTAGTGACACCGAGTTAGACATTCATGGGGAAAACAATACCCTAGTTACTTCTTCTATTGATTTTACAATGCTAGTTTTAGTTTAGGTTTATTCCCTTGCAATTACAACCCCTCCTTTCTGAGAGATAAGTAGGTTAATTCACTCGATTTTCTTGCAACTACTCCGAGTCTAACCATATTCCCAGTAGGATGGATCCTAATCTTGGTTAGGTTATATATCTTGAAAATGACCGCTTAAATCTTAAAAAAGGAGGTGTAGCTTAGGTAACATCATGTATCCATACCAGAAATAGCGATACGTACTCAACAGAATCATCAGAAATCAATTTCAAGGCCTCTTCTCCACATTTATCAATGCAACTCGATAAAACTATTTTAAAACTAAAAATACCAAAACTGCCTTCCGCAACTCTAAAACATATTTTGAGAACATTTTTAACATTAGTTTTATCGTTCGGAACTACTGAAACTATTAAAATTTTAATTTGAGCTTCTGAACTCCGTATGTTGACCAAAGTCAAACTTTGGTTCCGAAAACAACTCAAAACATAACTTTGGGCATAAAAACCTCATTTTAACTCTTAAATTAGTTTTACAATTTATCAAAGACCATTTTCGATGTTCATGAGCTAATGGAATTGATGAATCTCCGATCCAACACCTGACACTCAGAACGGCACAAAAACTCATTTTTTCAACAACTTAAGCTTCCAAGAATGCTAAAACTCTTATTTTCAACTTTTAAAACTCAGGATTCCGCTTCTAACAATACAAATAGTTCAAAATAATCCCAAAGTAACTTACGAAGGGGTAAAATAGTAATTTTTATAAATAAGGAAAAAAAATAACCAACTAGGTCATTACATCATTCACCACTGAAAAGAATATTCATCCTCAAACATAAGAGAGAAAGGAGTACCTGAATACTAAAAAAGGTTGGGATATCTGGCCGGCATGTTAGACTCCAACTCCCAAGTAGCCGAAGGTATATCTTTGGATGTCAATCTCTGGACTTGTCTGTCTGGTATAGCAATAGGCTCCTCCTCAAAGGACAAATCTAGATCTAACTAAACATTATCATAAGAGATCACATGGGACTAATTTTGAATGTACCAACAGAGCATAGCAACATGAATAGTAGGATGAACAAATGATAATCTCAATGGTAATGCCAACTCATAAGCAACCTCATCAACTGTCCTCAAAATCTCAAATAGGCCAATGAACCTAGGACTTAGCATGCCCTTCTTACTGAATCATATCACACCATTTATAGGTGAAACCTTTAGCCAAACACTGTCACCAACAGAGAACTCAAGAGGTCTAGTCCTCCGATCAGCATAACTCTTCTGGAAATATTGAGCTAGCAAAAGTCTCTCTTGAATCAAACAGACCCAGTCCATGGCATTTCAAAGCCGATCCATACTCAACACATCATCAGCACCTGAGTCAAACCATCCAATGGGTAATCTACACCTTCGGCCATACAAGGCCTCAAATGGTGCCATCTAGATGTTTGAATATTAACTATTGTTATATGCAAACTCTGCCAATGGTAGGTATTCATCCCATTAGGCCCCTAAAACAATCACATAAGTTTGTAGCTATCCTCCAACCCTTGAATAGTGAACTCAGACTGTACATCTGTCTGGGGGTGGAAAATTGAACTCAAATTCATTCTAGTACCCAAACCACACTATAGAGCCTGCCAAAAGTGGGAAGTGAACATAGATCTTCTATCTGACATTATAGGCACTAGCATACCATACGATCTAACAATATCTCAGATGTACAACCTAGCTACTTTTTCCACACTATAGCTAGAGTTCACCGACAAGAAGTGTGCCGATTTGGTCAAATGATCAGCAACCACTCAAACTGAATCAAACTTTCCCAAAGCCACGGGAAAACTTGTAACAAAATCCATAGGAAAACCTATAACAAAATCCATAGTCACTCTCTCCCACTTCCACTCAGGAATATGCATCTTCTGCATCGATCTATGGGGTTTTTGGTGCTCATACATAACTTGTTGGAAATTCAAACACTTTACCATGCAACACTTTGTTATGAATCATGCACAATCTAGGGTCCTCAAGCTGATGAACACATATCTGATCAAGCAAGAAAGAATAGCCTCAACAAAGGCTAAAATACTGTAAGGGGAAATGTCCAAATGGACCATCTGTATAGCAAGCAACTGAACCTCCAAAGCTAAGGGCTTCTCCTTAGCCCTCAAGAATGCAAAACTCCCCATACTAATAGCCTTCTGGCTCAAAGCATCAGCTACCACATTTTCCTTCTCAAGGTGGTATAGAATAGAGATATCATAGTCCTTAAGCAACTCCAACCATCTATGCAATCTCATGTTCAAATTAGGCTGAGAAAAGATGTATTTTACTCTCTGGTGGTTGGTAATGATCTGAAAATGCACCCTATAAACATAGTAACACCACAATTTTAACACAAATACCACCGCAGCCAACTATAAGTCATGGGTGGGTAGTTCCTCTCGTGAACTTTCAGCTTTCTAGAAACATAAGCTATCACTTTCCCCCTCTACATCAATACACCACCCAAACCTATACCAAAAGCATCACAATATACCACAAATGGCACTCCCTCCTCGAACAATGCAATAATAGCTTCTGAAGTCAATAAATCCTTAAGCTTTTGAAAGCTTATCTCACACTCATTAGACCACTGAAATGCCACATCTTTCTGAGTCAATCTAGTAAGTGGGCCTGTTATAGAAGAGAATCCCTTAACAAAACATAGATAATACACTACCAAACAAATGAAGCTCTGAATCTTAGTCACAAAAGTAGGTCTAACCCACTCATGAATAACTGCCACCTTGGTTGGATCAACCATAATACCCTCTTTTGATACTACGTTCCCAAGAAATGCAGTAGACTCAAGTTAAAACTCATACTTTGAGAACTTTGTATAGAACTTCCCTTCCCTAAATCTATAGGGAGTAATGCGGCCTCACCTTGTGAATAAACCAAGATATCATCAATAAACATGATTACAAAAATATCTAAATAGGGTTTGAACAATCAGTTCATTAACTTCATAAAGGCAGTTGGGGCATTAGTCAACTCGAATAACATGATCACAAACTCATAATGCTCAAAATGGGTTCTGAAAGTTGTCTTCAGGATATCAGACTCCCAAACTCTCAACTGATGATAGCTAGACCTCAAATCAATCTTAGAGAATACTGAGGCACCCTACAACTTGTCAAAAAGATCATCAATGTGAGGAAAAGGATATTTATTCTTGATGGCCACTTTGTTAAATTGGCAATAATCAATACACATGCACATAGAGCCATCCTTCTTCTACACAAATAAGACAGGAGCACCCCAAAGAGGTATACTCGGATGAATGAACCCTATCTTTAGAAAATTCTCCAATTTCTCCTTCAATTTCTTCAATTCAGCAGGAGTTATTTAATAAGGGGAAATAAAAATAGTCTTAGTGCTTGGCTCAACATCAATAGTAAATTCTATATCACGGTCCATAGGAATACCAAGCAAATCAGTCGATTATACATCCATGAACTCTCTAACTACTCTGGAAATCTATAATCATGGGACTCCTGAGAAATAGCCCGAACATGAGCTAAACATGCCAAATAACCCTTATAAATCAATCGACAGACATACATGAATGAAATAACTCCCTTAAGATAGATGTTAGGTGCTCTAGTCTACACCACCCGAGGTAACTCAAGACAAGATAAAGTTATGGTCTACGCATGACAGTCAAGAATAGCATGATGAGGCTATAACTAGTCCATACCCAATATTACATCAAACTGTACCATATCCAACAATATCATGTCAACAACACTAAAAGTCACAAAACATCCCCGATATACCTGATACACCACTAATGATTCACCTACTACGGTGGAAACACAAATAGGCCCGATAAGTGTCTCACACGTAATATCAATATCCGAGGAAAACTAAGCCGATACATATGAATAAGTAGAGCCTAGATCAAATAAATTTGAAGCTAAAAGGTGACACACTGGAACCATACCTGTGATAACTGCATCAGAGGTCTCTGCCTCGACTCTCTCTAGTAGAAGACTCTACGATCATCACTAGCCTTTGAGCCTCCACGGGCTCTATCTCTAACTGTGCCACTACCTCCTTTAGTACCTCCCTTCATGCCCTAAGAGGTGTCTCTAACTAGTAGTGCTAGGGCTGGATGAGCTAGTTGGGACCTTGAAGCCTACGTAAGGAGAGCATGATATGGATAACGGTTGGCAAAGTTCCCAACCTCATCACAAACATAGAAATCCTTGGGGTCTCACCCATGAGATGAATGCATCGAAGAACCACCACGTCTGGCTAAACCAAGAGAGCTATCATGGCCTATCTTAGTAGGCCTAGACCTGTTAACACTATTACATGATGGAAGAGTTGCCTGAACGCCTCTTTCTTGATGACCCTACCTATGAATCTCCCGATCATGGGGTGGGTGCCCACTAAGCATCCCATGTTTATAGGGCCTCTTCCTGCCACCATGTCTATAATGCCTAAGGTGCTCTATCATATGAGCATAATCCACTATACTCTGAAATGTGGCTCCATCCAAACAAAGAAAGTTGTATCCTTTTGAAGATACCTTGCCAAGCCCTTGGCAAAGTGTCAAATCCTCTCAAACTCAATAGGAACTCTGGACAAGGTATATCTTGACAATGAATGGAATGTAGCCTCAAAGTCTGAAACTGACATGGAACCTTACTAGAGTCTATCAAGCTCACCCCTACGGATGTCTCGAAGGCTATATGGAACGAACCTCTCTAGGAATATCCCTGTAAATTGCTCCCATATCATGACTGGAGATCCAATAGGTCAACAATCCAACACTGACCTCTGCCACTCTTTAGCTAGGCTGGTGAACTGGTAAGAGGTATAAGAAACTCTATATGAGTCTAAAATGGTAAAATTACATAGTTGGTCATAACGCTCTGACAAGAAATCATAAGGTCTATCACCATGAGTACTATCAAATGTCTAGGGAGCTAAGCATACAAACTACTCAAAACTCTTTTGCACAGTAGTGGACATAGTTAGACTAGTATATGAAGGTTGCATCATAAATAAGGGTGGTGTAATAGATGAAGCAATAGCCAAACTCTAAAATTGAGAACCCAAACTCAATCGAGATGTCTAAGGTGGAATCATAACAGTCATAGGTGGATATGTTGGGGAAAAAAAAAGAACAACATAGGTCATGATTTCATCAACACAAGCTAAAGAAGGACTAACTAGTGCAATGGAAATTGGCACATCAAAAGAACTTGGGGCGGGAGGTATTCCCTCTAATCTAGCTAATACCCTCAAGAGAAATTCCTGAACTGAAAGTGTAGCATCTGGGGATGAGGGTGGTGGAATATAATTTGCAAGTCCCTCTGGCTCATAAGCATTTTCTAGAGAAACCAACCTAGTCTGCCCATTTGGTGGAGATGCCTCTCTAATATGCCCCTGGCCCTATCGCGAGCTCCACCTCGACCACAAGTGGAAGCCACATTAGTAGGCTCGGGCTCTCCCACTGATTTACAGGATCTGGTTAACGGCATCTGTGCAGAAGGGGTAGATTAGATACTCTCAAACCATATAATATGAAGAAACACACGAATATAAGCAATACATGGAAGTTGTTCCTAACATGTTCCCCAGAGCCTCTGAAGATGGGTATGGACTTCTACATACCGATCCGCGAGATTCTATTAGACATTCTACTCTTGACTCATAAACCCAACGATCCTAGAGCTTTGATACCAAACTTTTCAAGCCCCAAAATCAGATCACGACTAAAGAAGAATGCAATGAAGCAAAAACCACCACAATATAACATAATAATCCTAAAACCTGTAGTCATGAGTACAAGAGCATCTAAATAGTGCAGAAGAGTAAATACAATTGTCTTAAAGTAAAACACAAAACATTTTCATATTATCTGATAAACAGTTTAGCAGAAAATAACAAAGAAGATCCCAAAGATCCACGGCGACTCAAAATCTCAGTCTCACCAGTAAGATCTGGATGGATGCAGAAAAGCTCAACTAGAGTGAATCAACTACCTTATGTGGGTCCCTGTACTAGATCTACAAAGAGGAAAGAAAGTAGGGGTGAGTACACCAAAATTTACCCAGTAGGTTCAAGTAACTATGTAAGAGAAACCGAACAAGAATGTAATAATGAAGAACACTATCACCTGCATCCAAAAAGGTTAGTACATAATAAAAATATACATAATTAGATAAGGTATCCACAACCAACAATGGAATAATATAATGAGATATATGAACATAATGCATGGAATTCATCAAGTCATATACCAAGTGTCTCGCAACCTTTCCACCTGCCTGTGGTCAAGGAGTATCATAATGTCCCGACCTTGCAACCTGCCCATAGTCAAAGAGTATCATAATGTCCCGACCTTGCAACCTGCCCATAGTCATGGTATATTATAATATCTCAACCTTTCCACCTGTAAATGGTCAAGGGATATCACAATACCTCAACCTTGCCAGCTGCCCATGGTTAAGGGTATCACAAGATCTCAGCCTTACCACCTGCCCGTGGTCAAGGGATGGTACAATACAACATGAAATAAGTACAATCAATGATACAATCCAGATATGCATATATATATATATGTAGTAACACCATAACATGAATACCGATGCATGAATCTCAAATAGTCATATAGATCGATATCAAGTGTCAGAACTAGTTATCAAATTATCAACATGTCTCAGATCATTATAATTACATCAATAACAAAGAATATCAACAATACTGAATCTTCCTCATCCCAATTATGCTAGTATATCAATAATATCGTACCTTACTTGTCCCAATTATGCAAGTATATCAATAATATCATACCTTACTCATCCCAAAATATACCCATGATCCTCAAAAATATCTCATAAGCCATAAAATTACCATATTTACATAATTGATATAACAAGTCTCATATTATCACATTTGACATCCCAAATTATCTCAATTCACATGATCTCATCTCAATTTAAATCAATAGTATCAGAATTTACTCAAATTCGGTCTAAACGACATCATATTTCCATCAATACTCCAACATATAAAACTAGTCACTCATGATACATTTTAGATCTCAAAATTACCATATAAACATGATAAAAAACTCAAACCCATTCCAAAAAGATTAGTCAAACCTACCTCAATGCCGAAATAACACTCGAACAAGCTTTCAATTGACTCAATCCTCCAAATGATCCCTAAATCGATCAACCACAATCAAGAATAAAAAATACACATCAAGAGGAGAGTTTTGACACCTATGTTGGTATGAATTATGCTTACAGGAAAAATTGTCAAATTTAGGGTTAAAATCTAAAGTTCTTAAATTTGGAAATTAACTTCAAAATCAAGTTCTACATGAACAATAGAGTCCATGGGTTAAAATTCCACAAAATCTAGATGTAAAATGAACGAGAAATAAACATTTAAAGTTTGGAAATCATGGTGTAAAAATTCCCAATTTTAGACATTCAAAATCATGAAATTTAAGACAAAATCAAGATAAAAGTTATGGAAATAATTAGAATAGTGTTAGAAACACTTACCCCAATAAAATCCTTCTTGAATCTTTCTTCAAACCCGCCCCAAAAGCTTTAGAAATGAAGTAAAAATGGTGACTTACAGATTTAATACAATGTTGGCATTAAATGTACTCCGCAAAAGTGGGTGGGGTGCCATAAATGTGGAGACGTTTACCAAAATGACCTCTACAATCGCAGAGATAAACCTGTGAACACAAAGAGTAAATTGGGGAGGAGGTCTACTCACTTATGCTCTGCGATTGTGGAGCCCATCCTGTGAATGCGGAGAAGGCCAATACCTTCACTACTCCACGAATGCGGTTAGATCCATTGTAAATATAGAGGGTAAAGTTACCTAAACCTCTGTGAACGTGGAGAAGAAATATGTTTGCACAAGATATCAAATATAACAGCACCTCCTAGTCCAATTCGCGAGTCAGAACGGACCCCCAAAACTCATCCAGAATCAGAACTTCACAAACCAAATATGTATCCATACGTGAGTCAGCAATCTGGGCTCAACGGAATCATCAAAAATTCATTTCAAGGCCTCATTGCCACATTTATCAATGCAATTTGATAAAACTAGTTTAAAACTCAAAATAAAAAAAATACCCTTGACAACTCCAAAAATATTTTGAGACCATTTCTAGCGTTAGTTTCACCATCCAGAACTACTGGAATTGTCGGAATTTTTATTCGAGCTTCCAAACTCAGAATGTTTATCAAACTCAAAATACAACTTAGGTCATAAATATCTCATTTTAACTCTGCATTCAGTTCTATAACTTCTCAAAGACTAGTATTGACATTGTAGAGCTAATGGAATTGATGGATCTCCAATCTGACAAGTGAAACTCATAATGGTATAAAACCTTAATTTCTCAACAATCTAAGCTTCCAAGAATGCTAGAACTTATATTTCCAACTTTTAAAACTCAGGATGCCAATTCCAATAATACAAATAGTTCAAAATCGGCTCAAAATAACTTACAAAAGGTTAAAATAATAATTTTTATAGATAAGACTAAAAATGACCAACCAAGTCATTACAAATTATTAGAAGAGAAAAGCAAGGCTTTTATTGATGTGCTAAAAATATACGTAAAAGCTATTAAATGCACAATGGTCGATCTTGTGGGCATTCCTTCAGGAATGTGCACCCACAAGATAAATCTAGTAGAAGGTCACAAACCAAGTGTAGAGCACCAACGTCATCTTAACCCTTCTATGCAAGAGGTAGTTAAAAATTAAATAATAAAATGGTTAAAGGTTGAAGTAATCTACCCAATTGCAGACAGTAATTGGGTGAGTCCAGTTTAGTGTGTGCCCAAAATGAAGGGTATGACTGTCGTTCCAAATGAGAAGGGTCAATTAAGGTATAAGTGGTCGTTGTTCAAATATAGAACTTAACAATGGTTAGGGTCGATCCCATGAGGAATAAGGTCTAGACTTGGAGTAATTAAAGTAATTAAGATTAATTAATCCACTTATCTCCCAAAAAGGAAGGTTGGTAAAATGCAATAATTAAACTTAAACTATAGCCAAACAGTCAAGTGCAAGTGTTAAGAAATCAGTGAGAGAAGTAACTAGGGTATTTTGATCCCCATGAACTCTTAACTCAATATAACAAGATAATTGTAACCACTTCTGGTGTGTAGCATGCAAAACTAGTAAGTTATGTTCACCTAACTCTTTGATCCAGGTGCTAGGTAAATTTCACCATGTGATTTGATCCATCTCTGAGGTGTTATGTTACTAACTGTTACTTTGTCCCAGTACAACCATCTCTTGATCCGTTCAGGTTAATTAGACGAGTGTAATCACATCGAATCTTGTTAATTATGCCTTATCCCATTCATTACACTCTTGATCCAGTAAGTAAGAATTAGGTAAGTTTTAACATATCCACCTATTAAAAAGAATTCATAGAGAAGACATAAATAATACATGCATGCATAATTTTCAAGGATTATGAATTATTTGATTTTTACTTTATTAGTTCTTCATAGTTCCCACAACCCTAATTGTGGATTTAGCTACTAATGTTCATTATAGATGAAGAAATCATGTTATGTATTTGCATAATTATACACTTACAACGATGAATTGAAGAACAAGAAATCTAAAATTTTCACGAAAATCATTATGCTATAACCCAAAAATAATATTAAAAGTAATCAACAAGGTCGAAATAGTAATCACAAGTAATGAGTTTTGGACATTCTAACTACACTCTCTATCTAAAAAACCCTAAAAACCTATTTATAATACAAGGAAACCAAATCCTAAATTAAATAGGAAAATTGAATTTGGGGCTTCAAACAAACAAGGTTATGGGGCCGTGTATGGAATCCAACCTGTACTTGGGCTTCGTAGACTTCACTACTAAAATCTATCTTGAAATGTATGAACCCATCTACGGACCATCTTCTGACTTACTGATCGTTGCCCAAGTTACACCTCCAAAGAGAAGATAAGCGGTCACTGTCAAAATATATAATCTAACAAAGGTTACGGTCGAACTACAGGGAATATGGTCAAGACCAAGAGCAATTATGAGCAATTTGAGTTGAATTAACCTCCTTATCTCCCGAAAAGGGGGGTTTGTAAAATGCAGCAAATAACCCTAGACTAGAAGTAAGTGTTGTGAAACCAGAAGTAACTAGGGTATTGTTTTCTCCATGATTCCCAAACTAAGTAGATCTAGATAATCATATTCTTTTCCAGTGTGTAGCATGCATAACAGAAAGTTAAGTTCACCAAACCCTTTGATCCAGGAAAATTGTGAATTTCATAACGTGATTTGATCCATCCCCGCAGTGTGATATTACTAATCCTTACCTATTATTCTAGTTCTACCTTTCCGTAATGCAATTCGGTTGATTAGACAAGAGGGATCACATCAAATCTTGTTAACTACTCTCTTTTCCCATTCCTTATAACCTTGATCCAGTTGATTAGAATTACGACGAGTTCTAACTTAGGCCACCCGTTAAAAAACATTCAATGCAAAGAGAAATAATTAATACATACATGCATATGTTCCAATAATTATGAATTATCTAAATTTTACTTTGTTAGTTCCTTATGGTTCCCACAACCCTACTTGTGGATTTAGTTACACATGATTATTGTAGATGAAGAAATCATGATATAGACTAACATAATTAAACACTTAAAATGATGAAAGTAAGAGCAAGAAATCAAAAACTCTCAACAAGAAATCACGATGCAATAATCCAAAGTAAAAATCACAAAATCTAAAGTCACAAAGGTGTTTTTATAGTTCTCTAGTGCATCTTTCTGTCTAAAAGACCTAAAAACCTATATATATATTTAAAACCCAAATCTAAAATAGGATAATAAAACTGAGTTGGCAGCTTTTACGGGCCGAGTTACGGGTCATACAAAGTTACATGTCCTATACCTAGCTTTCATACTCTACTATCTTAAAAATCTGACTTCTCTTCTACCAGACCGTTGTACGAGCCATATTTTGATTGACGGCCCATGGAGGGTTTTGTCTAAGTACTTTTCTGAAACATCATCAATCTATGATCCTCTAGGAATGACACCAATCCATGAATTGTTCAAATTTCTATGGCTCGTCTCATCACTCGTGGATACAATTTCTGAAAATAGGCCTTTCAGAGGATCTCAACAACGAAACCCCTCTATGGCTCATGGAAGTATCCACGGCCGATAGAGTGCCTCGTAAGTCCTCAAAAACCATAGTTTTGTAGAACTTTTCCCAAAATCATGCCAACTCCTATAATCCTACAAAATAAACATAAAAACATATCAAACCTACTAACATCTCTTTGAGAACACATAACATTCAAAGTTTTAAGCATCAAATGTGTTGTAGTTTGGCAGCACATCAACACCCTCAAATTAAAATTGTTTCTTGTCCTCAACTGAGGGACTCGATCTACATAAGCAATATAGCAACACACTGACCTCAATCTAATGGCATACTTCATCTCAAAATCAATCTCAGACACCCAAATCTAACACATAAGTGGATATTAGATAGCCTTCAAACAAACCAATGCAGTTCAGCATATATGACAGTACAACTGTGAAAAGAAAGGTGACCGAAGGTAAGAAACAATTGTTGAAATAGCCTAGAATCAACAGTATAACTCAAGTGTCCTCACAATAAGAAGTCTCATATCTCACTCATGATAGTATCTTCAACATTTATTCTTGGGACAAAAAATAATAACTCACTCTCACAACAAAGATTCAAATATTGTGCTCAATACCATATGTTTGGACCAATACTCATGACTATGACCTTCAACTACTTTGACTAGGATCCCTATAGGACTTTCTTTTCTTGTAACATAGGTTCAGGGGGCTTTGGTATGGAGTTTTAGGAATATAATCACTAATGGCTATCCTTGACATTGTGCTATTCTACACTTTTTCCCTTCCAACACTGTTGTTTTAAACTCATTCTCCCCTCTTCCTATTCCAAACTCTTTTGGGTGCTAATTTGTATTTTATAGCTCACTGCCTTTCTATTTTTCAAAATTCTTTTGTTTTCAGCTCAGAGTTTTGGCATTTATTATTTTCCTAGCACCCACCTCAAGTTTTACCCTTTTTTACTGTATCCTTATGCTTCCTCTCTCATTTTGTGTGATTTTCCCTACACCAACCTCCCTCAACTTAGGCTTTTGGCCTAAGTTGAGGTGCACAATATACAACTTTTAAACTAGGGCCACTTTTTGTAGCCACCCTCAACTTAGACTTTTAGCCTGAGTCAAGGTACACAATATTCAAGGAAGGACCAGGGCCAATTTCAAGATTTCACAAATAAGAAGGTTTTGGTTACTTAGGTATTCACAAAGAAAGGGTACATGTAAGGGTCTAATATTAGGATCAAGAGATACACAATGCATTTTTGGTCGGTCAATTAAGGCTAAGTGGACTAATATGATCAACAACTTAAGATCCTTTCCTAACCAACTAACCTACAGTCTTAGTCAGACTAACAGGGCAAGCTCTAGATTGAAACACAATATAATAATCATGCAAATAAGTTCACACACACTTAGAACTTATTACACTATCAACACAGACTCTCAAATCATGCATTATATAATAATTAAACCTTAACTTTTTAGAACAAGCACTCTCAACTAATGATTTCACATGGTTGTTATCAAAACTACCTAACATAAATATTTTATGGGTATCATTTTTTTCATTCAATAAAAACTAAAATATGCCACATAATTTAGTCAATATGCTACTAATACTACTTAAACACCCTAAACATGTCAGTTCAATAGAAAATAAATGTCCTTGGGGAAAGAACACACGAAAGAAAACATATCGAACTAAAATATTGGGATAGTTATAGGTATTGGCTACTCAAACTTCACCCAAGCCTATAACTACCCACACCCCCATAAAAAATCAATTGCATTGTCCTCAATGCAAAAAAATAAACCACGATAAAGCACCAGGTTCAAAAGAACATTCTTGGGTACCTAAACGCTGATGTCTGGTTGTGTTTGACCACCCTTAACCTTCTCGATGGTCTCCTCTATAGTAGTAGCATGTTCGGAGGGTCCAGCACCCCTCACTCTCTCAAGCTCACAAACCTATCGGGCTTGCTCATCTACAATAGATCCTTCCCTAGCAGCCTCAAACTATTGCATCTCTATCAACTCTACCTCTCGCCCCATGGCATTTGGATCATCAGTCTTAAGCTAGGGCCTCTTCCTAGAGGGGCGGAGTGGTCGGTCGTCATCAACAAATATATTAACAAACCCCTTGGTAGTAGTGACGGCTATGGGAAGTACTAGTGGTATTGATGCTGCTCTCTACTCAAAATAGAGCTATTATATCTCTTCATGCATAGTAGTCAGATCAGGAGGTTACACTATCTTGTGGCTCTTTTCTACTATCCACTCAAACGTATCTATGCATCCATGTACCAGTGTAAGTCTCTCCTTTATAGCGGTCGCATAATATGTCCACATGTTCTCCTCTGCCTTTGAAATTTCCTGGTAAACCCAAGTCCTGATCTGCTATAATAACTGAGCCTACTGGGACTCAGTACGAACCAACCTCTGTGCAAGAGTCTGAATAGATGTCGTCGACACGTATATCATGCTTATGGGAGATATGAACACTTTCTCTCGTATAGGTGTAGTGTAAGGGGGAGTAAGCATTATCTTTGTATCGATCTCTGACTGTGGAGGCCCCTCAGCACCTAGAGCAGCAATAGAACTCGAAGGCTCAAACGGTGGTGCTACTGCGGCAAACATCATTTGTATACATAATAGAGGATATAGTGCTCATGGGAGTGCCATTGGATTTTCATCAACCTTCACCAGGTTGGTAGCTATCGCCCTCTGGACTTCGATAAGAGTATCCACCTGGTAAAAAATATCCATCCTCGTGGCTAAGCATAGCCAATAGATCAAACATGGGGAAGGGATGGAGGTGGACCTCTTTAGGGCTATGTTATGAATCTTCTCTACTATCAAGTGGGTCCAATCAATATCATAACTAGCAAAGGTGCTGGCAACTAATACTATATGATACACTATAAGTGTATTATAAAAATGTGTCCACTGGATGCACGAACGCACTATAGCCCACCTAAACTTTCGGGTGAAGTTGAGTGAAGCCTTGACGATCGTTGATGGTGTGGAGACTAGAGCCTCATACTAGGGACCAAATTGAAATCAATAAATGGTAGTGTCTCATATGTCAACTGAAACCCCTCATACCATTGTCTGCATAATCCAAGGTTGTGTAAGATATCTCTTTCTTTTTAGGGTTGAGTGTGCAATGGTGGCAGCAAAAGAAACGTTGAAGTCTCAAACCATCATCGAGGAGTACTTCCCCGATGGAGCTGCTAACTACTCTAAGCCATAACTCTGAAGTATTTCAGAGCCCTGGGACAATGTCAAACCCAGTGGTGATGAGTTGAGGCTCCTCAAAAATAATTTGGTTCTGTCAAACCAGTTCATCATACTGGAGGTCATATCTGTATACCTATTGCATCCCCAACACATACCATCTTCTAGTCAGCACATCTAGAAACGAGGGTAGTATTGGTGGTGTAGGAGTGGACTTCGCAGCCTCAGAGCCGAACTCCTCTCCTGAGCCAGAGTCATCTCTCTTCCCTGGTCCTAATCCCTCTAAGGAGGAAGTCGTCTGTATCGAGCCTCTCTATTTGTTACCTTCCTCGTCAGACTAGGGAGGTCGAGCAACTATGGATAATATCCAGGCCAGAATTATTTTTCTAGTAACCGCCTGAGTCTATTGTGGCTTGATGCCCTCATCTGTATTGACACCCTCATCTAGATTGACCACGAGCTCCTGTAATGATCCACTAGCCTCATAGTCCATGGGCTCATTACAGAGTCAAGTTTGTAGGGCCTCAATCTGGTCATGCTTTTTTCTAGGAGCCATAATTCCTAGCATAATACAATTAGCACACTTGTAAGCCCTACGAGTACAGGTAAGAAAAGCAAAAAGTTATAGAAATAAGTGACGGAAGAACCTACAAAGGCTCATCTACAAGCCATAGGGAAAAATACAAACCATAGAAGGCCTTCGTAGATGGAAGGGTATAGTAAAGCAAGCTACTAGAACTGCACCTACGATACTAGGTACAACTCAAAGAACAAACTACGGGTCATAACCTGAGTCATAGATATGGTTCCAGACTTAACATTTTGAAGGCATCATCTTACGAAACCCGTCTATAGTACATAGACTAAATAATAACCCATAAAAGGTTTCGCATGATGGAATCTGAGAAATCCTCAAGCTACTGGTTTCACTCATGAGGAGCAACTACAACTAGTGGATTAATCCATCGACCATAAAAGACCCTCGTGGTGTTAAAAAAACCTCATACTGGATATTTTTAGTCTATTAAATGGGTCCCAATATGACATCATCAATAGGCCAAAACAATGATACTTAGCACCAAAGCAAACAATTATACTAAGCACCAAAGTAAACAATTTCATGCACTCAAACAATCTCCCAAGGTAACCCAATACCCCACATGTATCAGTTATGAACTACCCCATCAAAGATAAATTTACATTTTCAAAACACACTTTGACCACTATTTCATAATTAAAAGTAATATCACTAGTCACACACTCACAAGAACATGTCATTTTTTGTAACGACCCGAAAATTTTTGAAACCTCTTATGGTTGATATTGTATGATTTTTTAATGGTCGTATTTTAAATTTGGTGGCCACGGGTGGAGTTTAAATGGCCGAACGCAAAACGGGTCATTTTGAGGCCTAGAGAGGTCGTTTGGACAGTCAACATCACAGAACCATAACTTTTTATGTAGGTCGAACTGTGTGGGATTATACATATCAAATTGAATCTATTTGAATTATATTTACAACGCAACTAGTTTCACTCTATTCCATGTTTGGAGGAGGAGGTTATGGCCAAAGGAGTAAGACTGCCTGAAATTCGAAAGACATTGGAGATAGGCTCTGGAAATGGCCCAAGGCATGGGAGACAGGCCGTGACACTTTGAACGGTACATGTGAGGGTTCCTTAAAGTTGTCCAGTGGACTGGGGGTGGCCAAGACCCACCCCAAAAATTACATTAAGGTCCACGGACAACCCCATGGTCTGTGAGACCTCAAACGGACCGTTTGGTGGTCCGTCAAGTTGGTCAAGGGCTTGGAAAGGCTATAGGATGAAAAATAGACTACGTAAAGTCTAATGGATCATGTATAAGGACCTTCAAAGCTTGAATGGTCCGTTTGGGCTTCCGTCTGGACCTAAAGACAGTGAATTTTCTGCCTCTTTAAGGGTTAAATTGTAATTTGGTTGATCCCTAGGCCCTTTTTAGGCTTCCTAAAGTC